>OMNM01031016.1:10723-23094 GCA_900302745.1 Parablennius parvicornis
CCCCTTGTTTTTTTTTTTTTTTTGTTAATATTTTTTTTTTTTTTTTTTTTTTTTTTTTTTTTTTTTTACCAGTGTTAGTCAAGTTATTCTCTGTTTTTTGGTGTGTTTGATTAAGCCAGTCGACATTTATCCCATAACCTGTCTTGACACAATATGCACAGCAGTGAAATTAGCAACAGTTTTGTTGACACACTGTGGATTTAAAGGCACATTGTAGCTCTTTTATGCAGCGGAGCGTTACCAAATCGTCCCCCGAGGTTTCCTCTGACTTTAAAGAGATGTATGATGTTTGTTTGTTTTTTTTTTTTTGGAACTGAGCAAGAACAATTGGTATTGGTTTTCTTGCACTTTTTACATCATATTCATGTGAAAAGTGCAAAATCCAGAGCACAGGTGGGACACGGACAGTCTGAGTTGTGTCCACGCCGTTGTTTTTCCAAGTCTGCATGTAATGTATTATTTCTTTCTGCTATCTGTGATATCCTCCTGTTCTACCGGCTACCTGACATTTAATCTCCCATAGTCCTCCTTGTAGCGTTGTGACAACACAGCAGAGGTCCAAACACTTACTTCCTCCTCACCTTTCAAGCCCAATTCAATCGAGTCCTTCTTGTATGTTTAAATTTCAGTCCTGAAGCTAATGCGAGGTGATGTTGTATTTTTTTTTTTTTTCGCTTGTTTCCTCTCTCAGAGTTATGTTTTCTTGGTGAGAGCTTTCTGACAAATGAAAAACAACAGCAGCAGAGCAGCTCGGGAAATATCACGAACAACCTACCAGAACGAAACATTTATAACTTTTACAAGCAGATACTCACATCAAAGTCAGCATGTAGCATCGCAGAATGACAAGTTATTTCTCTAAAAGCTTATTTTTTTGATACTCTGGGTAAGAAGAGTTGCGAAAGGGCCATTTATTTTTCCCAAGCTTCCTGATTGAGTTTGGCGAATGGATTTGATCTCAGCTGTTACAGACACACACAAAAGCATTCTCGCTGTAAGGCTAAAGCACTGAACACTTCACTACAAGTCTTTTGTATTAACATCCTGTATAAAGTGAGCTAATTGCTTGTGTTTTTTTGAGGTGATAAAAAAATAACACCATGAGTGACATTTCAATGAGGGTTTCATATGGTTCAAACATATTGGAAACTTACAACAGATAAATCCTAACATCTACTTGTCAAATGCAACACATGCCCAATATACCCATAATTATGAAAGGATGTCACCCGTGTGCGCCCTTTTCGTTTAACCTGCAAACCTTTCGTTGAGCAGCATTTTTCCCAGTATTGCCCTGCGACAGAAGCTTTGCAGTAAAGTTTTTTTTTTCTTTTTTATCATCTCTCAAAGCAGTATCCTGAGTCGTTTCCTGAATCATTCTCTATAATTTTTCTTTAGCTTAAAGCATCAAGAGATAACAGACCTATCCCGGGCTTCTTGTCTTTTTGTCTGCCCAGAGCTCGATGCATCAGCAGAAAAACTCCTCCAGATGAGGACAAAGTTTAACTCGTCGTACTATTGGCAGGACAAAGCTTGAAGCTTTGATAGAGTGTGCTTTTGGCTTTGGATTCCTCCATTGCACTTTAAACCTGGCACAATATCATTCAGCCGGAGGGCAGGAACAACAGCAAAGATCTGGATATAATTATGTTTTTGTTTACCCCCTTTGTTCAAGGAATATTGGAGATGGAGGAAATGTTTGGATTTTGTTGACAGGGGTAAATGTGATAGGCGAAACTCCTCTCGATGATTCAGCCACAGGGCAGTAAATGCTGTAAATAAAAAAAGAAAACAACAACCTATATATGTATGGATGCCTTTTCGTGCGTGCATAATTAGAATGCTCTGATTTTACTTAAATTAAACGGGATAAATATAGCTTTCCAGGGGTCTCCGTGCCCCAGTTTGACTCTTTGCTGGCATTCACAATATGCTTGATATTATTTACGTGAAAACAATTCACCCTGCTTTATTGAAAATGTGTACAGCCAGAGCTGATCAAAGCCGACAGGAAAAACAGGCCGTCATAGAACAAATGTAAACACTTTTGCACATAATCACACTTACAGCTCATATAGCATCCCCGAGGAGTTTGAGATGTTATTAAGTTGCATGCATGAACAGGAGGAACATGCAAACATGACAAAGAAATAGCACCATTGCTTTGTGGCTTTCATGCTGTAACAGACCTCTTTCTTTTCTTCATTTCTACTCTGCAGAATATGTCATATTTATATCTCCCGATCTCCTGCAGCCAGAGTGTAACTGCTCACAGCAAGTAGCTTTTTATTACAATTAAAGGGAAATCAAATCTGATGGTTATCAAATTATGACAGTCAGCATGCTGAAACAATTTGCAAAACTTGTTTCTCTATTTAAGAAGGCTTGTTATGTACAGCTCATTTTAATGTGTCGAAATAAGATGAGAGGTTTTTCATGTAAATTATTGTAACTATTGCTCCCGAATACAAGACAAGCTTTTATAATTTATTTCCGGCTAGAATTGCATCTGAAAAAACGAAGATCTAATATTCAGCTCCCAGTGTTATATCAAGTTCTGCAATACAAAATCATAGGCACTTCAAGAAGAAGAGGAACTTTTCACTAAATGTTAAACGGATTTTGCGATCGAGGACATTGGCTTGGTGATCGTACCAGAGGGACGAGAAGTGAGATACAGCTCTTGGGCGTTATCATTAACAAGCCATACAAAAGCTTTCAAATGCTGCATCAAATGCATTGGATGACAGTGAGGATGGCACACTGTGGGCAGCGCAGGTGAAACCGGAGCGTATGAAACAGTAACAGGTGCAAACTCAGTAAAGCAGGAGATCTGTGTGAAGACACTTGGAGATTGTAGACTGAATTTGAAGCTGAACGTAACCAGGAAAAACACCTGACGAGTTTGGCAGAGTTGGATAATGTCTATGCCTTGCTAAAAAAAAAAAAAAAATGTTTAAACTAACAGCAGCATGTGTTTATGTCGTGTTTAGTGTAGGAAGAAAAAAAATCTTATTTCCATAAAGTCATGATTTGGTTTTCAAAACACTCTCTTTCATATATAAATACACCTTGTAAAATGAGAGGCTGTCTTCTATTCTGACCAATACGATACTACAATTTTTGTAATTTACTCAGAATTCATTTTGCTTTTTTTTTTTTTATTATTTTTTATCCCACATTCTTTTTTAATTCCTTGTTGCAAGTTACAAACAAAAGTTGGAGGAAAACCTGTAGCGATAGTGAGACTCATTAAAGCACCGTGGTGAAGGAAAAACCTTGACAAAGGCCACGGTGTCCCAGTGTAGCAGCCGTTCGAGTGCCCTTAACGCAGATTTTTAAAAAAGCACAGTGGATATCTGCAGGGGAAAAAAAAAAACAAAGTTTCCTTGTGTGTGTCCTTTGAATGTGTTCCTCTTTTCAATGTCATGCATTCAATCAAATAAAAAGTGATTAGTGCCTGGAGTGGCTGCTGATGACCAAGAACGAGTAGTGACTCACTCACTTTGTTAGATTTGTGCAGTATTGTTGCCGTGGTCGGAGGTTTTTTTTTTTTTTACAATGAGCCATCTATTCTCATGCTCATTACAGCTCATGAGCAAACGGGATGCACTGCAGATTGTTTATTTCGCATAATTCACTCGCATATGAAACTGGCCTGAAAATACAGTGCAGGCAATTCCCCATGTTGGTGTATATGCGTTGTTGTGTATGTGTGTTTTAATGGCATGTTTAATTAGTCTCATTAAGCGGTGAGTGAAGCGCCGTGGTTGTGATTATTGACCAGCCTGTCAGCAGCGCTGGCCTTTGCCGAGAAGACCTCTGAAGCGCCGCTCTCTTCTCGTGCCAGAAACACTGACTGCATCCTTTATGTCCGACATTCCCTCTCCTCCTTCTGGCTGCCAGCGTTGTCATACACCCAGCTACCATAAATCACAAGGATTAAGGCTGTTTGCCCTCTGATATGCATCCAAACTATTGGCAGAGATCAACTTGCAAACGGAGTTGCCGTCAGTGGAGTGGCTGCAAATCATTAAAAGCATATCATGAATTAAATTTTTCAACTTTTGTGGAAAAAGTACCAGGGGGAAAACCAAATCAGCACTTGACTTAAAATTGCACTTTAAAGAAAAAAGCAGTGATAGCTATTCTGTGTCAAATAATTCCATCTTTCTACAGCTATTAGCCGTATCATTATAACCTGATATTGTTATATTGTGGCCTCCACTATAGATCTGCCTATTTATCTGCTCCGAACACATCTAGACAAAAAATGTAAGTTTACTGTCAACATTCCCTCTGACATGTGAAGTCAAAATGATCTGTTTATCAGTGCATATGATGTTATGGCTGATCAGTTTATTTATTCATCTGTTAATATGAATATAAATATATGAGATTATAAATCATGCATTAGACCACTGAGGGAACCATAGTACTGTTGGAGCTTTGAAGTTTCCATCCCCTATATATTTTTTTCCTTTATCATCACACACATCTCGGCTGTGTTTGTATGTTTCAGCCAAACATTCATATTTGTTTTTTATTTATGAAATACCCTTTTTTTCTGATATACTGATGAGCCACTGTGGTTTACATTTTATTATGACTGTACTGCAAGTAATTTTGCCTGAAATTGGAAAAGACATCGGACATTTGTTCTGATTTCTTTTCTTCTTTTTTTTTTTTGCTACAATTAGAGTTGCATTATTGACAAACGGTTGCAAATTGCTGTACTTTAAACCTCCTGTCACTGTTGGTTAATTCAACACAAAACCTTTCCGAGTTCATGAAAGTTGTGCCAGCGAGGTGGATTCCTTTGGGTGAGGAGGATGTAGAACATAATATGTACAAGTGAGAACATCTCCAATGATATACGGTCATTGTAGAATAGAAATAGAGAAAAAAGCCATCGAGGAAGGCAAATGGATGGAATTTCTTCACAAGCTGATCTTACAAAGTAACAGCCATAACAAACATTTTGCATCGATTGATCACAAAAGAAGTTTGTAGTTTAAGTGTGAGACCAGATTGTAGATAATACCTCCATAAAAGTCACACAAGACCGCATCGACAAATCATTAATCATGAAAATCAATTGTTGATATAAGTTTTATAAGACTCCAAAAAAAAATCTGTTGCAAATTTACAAGACCCATGCTTCTTGTGTAGGACGAGTAGGCTGCGAACAATAAAGACCAATATATAGACATATTGTCACAGAAAAGTGAAGACACAAGAAAAGTTCAGTTTTATGAAGATTTTTTTTTTTTTTAAAGAAAACGGCTTAAGAGATGTTTTTAGTGATAAAGAAAGCTCAGTCCCTGTACATATTTAAAGCAGGCTCTGTAATTTACTGAATGTGTGTCATTTTTTCATGTAGAACTTACGCTATATCAGCTTCGAAAGATTCATGAATAGATTCATCATTAATTGATGCTTCAGACTTTAATTATAAGAAAGCTGTCACATGGAGCCTGTTGTTCGGACAGAGCGCAGGATAAAGGGTTTCTTCATTTGTAATGACTACACTGTGTGAAATTACAGTGCCACAGTTAATAGTAAGGGTTGTAAAAACTTGAGAAATGATTCAAGTAATTTACTCATTATTTCCACTCTGGGAGGCATAATTCACTAATGTGGAGGTTTTTTTTTTTTTTTTCATTTTTAAACATATGAAATGGAGTGAACTTATATCTCCTTCTTCAGAATAATGATTTAGCAGTCAAACATATATTTTGTGTTTTGTTTCAGCATGAAAAAGGTAAACTGTGGCGTCATTATGTTGTACGGTAACATTTTGCTGTGCCGTGTGCTCGTCGGAGCGTTTCCATTGGCTCTCCGCTGAGGAGTCTCTGGTTTACCTTGCTTTGGCTCGGGGCAATGTCAAGCAAACACATCTCAAGAATAAATTGCTCCCTTTCTCAATATGCAATACGCTGCCTTCCATGACAAAAGTAATTTGTTTGGAAATATGAGTGCCGAGTACCGTACAAGGGCTTATGCTGGAGATCACTTTCTGAGCAACAGCAAATCTAATGATCTATAACTTACCGGCGGTCACAGTGTAGACTGATGTAGCCACCCCTGATTACGTTAAATGTTCGAGTCGAGCCAGGCTTGTTTTAAGTATTGAGTCATTCCCTCTGACTGCTGCTCATTTCTCATTTCTGCTCCGTCATGCTTTCTGCCCTCCTCTCCGAGTTTCTGTATCAAACATCCACATGAACACTTTGATGGTGTCTCCGCCTGCCTGCACTGCAGCCACGAGGCTGTCGGTGTGACTGCACATGTTTTTCTCACTTGTTGTACAACACTAATCTATCTCCATGTGACACCTAAAAGTCATCGCATTTAAAGCTGCACTACAAACTTGGGGAACAGCAGCAAAGAAAAGGGAGAGGAATTTTAGAAGTTGTGGTGCATCATGGGAGAATTTACTTTGCCTTCTATACATTTTTTTGAAGAGAATATCTAGCCTAAGCTCTGCAGAGAAGTTTCGTGAGCTGTGATGGACAGTAAACATCCACACTGATGAAGACTGTTTTTAACAAATCTGACTAATTTTGACAAAGTACCTGATCATTGATGTTAGGAAAATCTTCCATGATACATCTACGTTTTCATGTTTAGTCATTGAATTCATATTTATGTACTTCTAGTTATTTAGTGAGCAATTTTCTGAGAGTGAGAGAGAGGATTTATCTATGTATCCTCTAATTTTCAATAATTATGTGAACCAGGGGAACAAAATGTCAATAACCTCATCGTGAATCCTGCCATTTCACCACCACACTGGACAGATGTCATAATGTAAATTACATTTAAATATAAGGTGAATCAGCTTCACGGCAAATCCTCAAAATTATGTCTGAACTCCCAAAAAGGGTAAAACTCTTAATGATTACAGGAAAACTGAATATATTGTAAATGCAATGAAAATAATTTACCATGGAAAGTAACATGATTAGCATCATATGGATCAAAACAGCTATTAACAGTTATAGTTTTTTGTTAAGAAAGGTTAAGAAGGACTTAACCTGAATGAGAAGTGCTGTTATATTTATGGAATAAACCTTAGAATTAAGCATCTAGAACTCTGATATCATGTTGTCATATTTAATTACATAAATAATTAAATCACCCTCAGTCACCCTGAGACTACTACTTGAAGAGCACAATCGTTGCAACACTAATTCTCCTTCTCTCATCCTGACACCTTCCACCTTCTCAGCTCAAGGAAGCAGAGCGTGTCGCTCACTAATCGCCGGGCCGGTGGTTTGATCCTCGGCTCCTCCTGTCCGCACGCTGAAGTGTTCTTTAGCGAGACACCGAAACCCAAATTACTCCCAGCAGCCGGACGAGCACCTTCCACGTTGGCTGAGTGCGCGTTTGAAAGGGTCAGTAGCAAAGCGATTTGGATTAAAGTGCTCGAGGAAACTGGCGTTCTTACCTGTTAGGGTGGGGAACATGATGAACCGCAAATTAACAGCTTCACCTTCAATTCTGAAAACATTTGGAGGTTTAACTTCTTATTGTTTTTAGTAACCGAAACATTTAATTCTTTTACAGTTCAGCATTTTTTAAATTAATAAGACAGAATCACAACACAGTAAACATAATGTGCGCTATGCTTTGACCTAAAATTGCCTATCAGAGTCTACAATGGGTATGATGCTTGACATAGTGAATCATCTTTCCTGTTTGAGGTGATTTCAGATTAATGGTTCATGAGGAAGAGAAAGGAAATCAATGAAACATTGAATCCATATCAGACAAGAACCACTTAGGGAAACAGAACATGCATACAAATGCATGCAAATAGTGCTTTGACCCAAAACAATGTATAAAGTGATAAAATTCCTCAGTTAAGTGCTGGAAGTCAAATATTGTCCATATAAAAGCTTATCTCCAATGAAAGAAGCGAGACTTTAGAGGTTAAGTGCTCATTGTCGGAGGGTAGACAGCAGGCTGAAGAGGGACACTCCAGCTTTGTTGAGATGTCTGCTTAAGTGATTTTCATGGGGGGGGGGTTCCAGTAATATCTTGAGTGGTGCAGCTTTCTTTCTTTTTTCTTTTTTTTTTAATGGAAAATGTAATTATGTTTTAGCTTTGCCATCCTCTATCCACATCCACCTCCATCGTGTGCATGCTTGAAATACACTCGAAACTCTCATCACAGCTCCACAGTGGCCAAGATATTTACCTCCACTCTGGTTGGTGTCATTCAGCTACGGCCCCCTGATGGCGTGCCGGTGGTCCGCTGTGTTCGTCTGTCTGACGGTTTGGTTCACTGGTTATGGTCCCCTTGTGTAGGAAGGTCCATACGTGATGCTCAAGAAGAACTGGGAGATGTACGAGGGAAACGACCAGTATGAGGGTTACTGCGTGGACCTGGCTTCGGAGATCGCCAAGCACATCGGCATCAAGTACAAGATCTCCATCGTCCCCGATGGAAAGTACGGCGCCAGGGACCCGGAGACGAAGATCTGGAACGGCATGGTCGGGGAGCTGGTGTACGGGGTAAGAACCATCTGTTCTGCTTTTTTCATTCTTTTTTTTCACAGAAAGTCACTTTTTATCTAGTACGAATCGCCACACGGAAGCTTTAATTTCATGCTGTCACTAGAACTCATTATGATATACAGACAATACTGTGCATTCTTCCAATCTGCCAGCCGAACAATACGTTTGTAGAACAAAAATTGGTATTCAGATATCAAAAGTGGAAAATATGAAGAAATATGTAATTCACTCAAACTGCAAGCAGAAATATAAAATGGTTGATATATTAAATAAAACATGTTTCAAGCTGTCAAGCTGTTGTAAAGATAATGTGGAACATCTTTGTCTGGAGTGTTCAGTATTATTTACAGTCACTTAACTGGAAAATGTAAAAGAATAGTGAGAAATGAATTGAATTAGATGAAAATAACACATTAGTAACACTAATAAAAACAACCACCACAACGTCAACCACCGCTGTATCTACAACCTTAAAAACATCAACAAAAACAACAACAACCACCATCAATACAATAACAACCACATCAATCACAATCTTCACTAACACTCAAGCACAACAACAAAAGGCCATATGAATAAAAACATATCAACAAACAACAAAACCAACTACCGTCACGATAACCACAATAACATAACAGAAACAACAGCAACCAACGATTATAAAAGACCATACAGACAAAATCACATGCTATTTAATATATATACATTTATACCCCCTGATATTCTTTCAGGACAATAAAGTTGCAGGACAGATAGTAAACGACTGAAGTTCATACTCACATCAAGTATCATCAACATAATCATTAAATGAACCTCAGAGCAAATCATAATCCTAAAAATATACATAAAAAGAAAGAAATCTAAAATAGCTTCTCTATGCCGTTAAAATCTTATTTACAGCACTTAAAATGCTCTAATGCTTAAAATGATTCCATAGAAGAAACGTTTCAGTGAATAACCTGCCTTATTATTTTTTTTTTTCACTTGCTCTGGATCACTGTTGCTCCTGTGAGTTGTTTTCATTGTGTAGGTAATTAAACCCAACTGAAATGAAATGGTGAGCGGTCTCTGGCGGCGCTCATGGATGCAGGAAGGCAGAAGTTAGTGGAGCTTTACAGCTGCACTTTGGGAGGGGTTAAAAAACGAGGCGATGCGGAGGCGTGGAGCTTGTTAAAGAATCTCAGAGGTGACATTTGTTTGGAGTTAAGAAGTTTTAATTGAAGGTAAAATGCAATTTTGGAAATGGTGGAAGGAGTTTTGAATTGGAACGTTTCCATCAGTTTTACAGAATTTGGATGAAAGATTCAGGCTTAATTCTGGCCTTAATAACATTTTGTTCACTAATGTGTGTTTTAATAGTAATCTCTAGGAAGTGAGGCTTTATATTCCTATCCTGACACTCGTGCCATTTATCATGTTTACTTAAATTAACAAATTAGACTGTTTATCATATCTGTAAATTGTAAACATTTCTAGAAATAAGGTGAATAGAGTTATATATTACTAACTACAATGACCCATAGGTAAGATGACCCTCTGGGTACCATCAAAAACATGCAAAGTTAGGAGTTGTCTTACAAAAATGAGCAGATGTTTTCACAGATTGCACTTTTATTAACAATTTTAAATCCATGAATGGAAATAAAGTCATGCACCTATTTATGAGAGGGTGAAAGCATCTAATGTTGCGTTTGGATGCTGATGAACCAAAAGGAGACACAACATTCAAAACTATGATTTCTTCTTATTTTTTTTTTTTTTTTTTTTACTTTTAAAACAGGCCATATAATGTATTTACAAGGTTTTATGTTTCTTTTTTCTTCTTCTGTTATAATATACTGATAATATACTTTGAGCCCATTCCTCATGAAATATAAATCGAAAACAATTTGATCATTGAGAAGTCCTTATTCCGTGCAAAAACGATCACTTTCATGCCTGCATGTGCAGCTCTGCCATTTTGTTTAAAATCTACACCAATACAACTACATTTTTTTGGCTCTTTTCTTGTGTTGAGATAAGTGGCATTTTCACAAAGTGGTATTTTTCTCGCCGACGCTTTTTTCGTACCTCCGTGACTCACCGTGAAGTCAACTGCAGCGAGCGCGAGCAGAGACAGAGTTGGGGATGTGTCAGTACCGATCAAGTGGTACTGTACACCTTGGGTGTAAAGACAAACCAGGACAGTCAAAAAAAAAAAAAAAAAGAAAAGAGAAAGTGTAGCTCTGTTCTCTGCTGTTTTCATCTCTTAACCAAGCGCTGAGAGCAGAGTTACATCCCGTCTGACTGGAAGACACAGAAATCACCTCAATTTAAACCCCTTAACATGAAATCTCAGGTAAATACTGTGTTTCTGTCCAAGTACTGCTCTTATCCACTCTATCCATAGTTCAGCTGATCCAGAGTGTCTCTGCTCACTAAACAGAAGCAAACACCAATTTTAGCTTCCCTTCACTGGCTACCTGCACATTTGGGAATTAAGTTTGAGGTTTTAATCATCGCTTTGGAGATAAGGTTGGGACTTTCTCATGGATACATGACAGAATGTTTGTCTTTGAGAGGAACACGTTCCTGGTAAAGTTTTCCCAAAAACAACATGCCAGAAGAATTCAAGCCCCACTTTTAAAACCTCTGATGACATGTTTGAGGGGTTTTCTTTTGTTTTGTTTTTTAGAAATGTGCTTTCATGCGATATTTTGTTTATAATATGCTTTAAATTTTGCCAGCATGCAAAGAGGCAGATGTCAAATTACAAGCTGATGATGTTTGATGCTGTATGTTTGCCAACTATTATTATTGTTCTGGCATTTTGAGGCCTAATTCAGTTTGACTCCTATAATAAGTAATGTGTTGTAATACTGCTTTTATTATCTTCTCATCTTGTGTTTGACTCATTTTAACTCAGATGTCAAATATTGTTTGACATCTACAGTATGGTAAAGTCATGGAACATAGAGCTCAATACAAAAAAAAAAAAAAAACTCTAAAGCTTAATATAAACTTTTTTTTCATTTGTTTCACTGGTGCTACTGATCAAATAGAGCAACATTAACAATTTTATTCAAAAATATCAACTTTATACTATAGCAGCTGCTTGCTATAGAACTATTTGAGAAAAGAAAAAAAAAATTTTTATTGTAAAAAAAAAAGTGATTTACTCGTACAAGAAACAAAGAAGCCTCAGAATCAGTAAAAAAAAAATTACTTTTAAAATGTTTTCATTTGTTGAATATGAACTAAATGTGAGCATAAAGGCTCGGCCAGAAAAGAGTACCAAACTGTTTATTTAGTTAGTTCCTTGAACGGCTTCAAATAGATAATCAAAGAAGAAAAAGATCCGTTTTTACTGTTTGGGGTTTTAAAAAACAGATTTCGACAAATACAGTTTTTTTTTCTACTAAATCACTGTGGTGGTCTTCCAATGACACAACATCGCTAGCCCTGGCCTGCAAGTCCTTTTTCAATTAATTGAACAACAGAGTGATAAGATGGCGTATTTGTCAAACCAACAAGTCGTTTCATCTGGAGAAACACGGAGTAAGATGGAACCAAACAGCGAGAAAGTTTTGGTACTTTCCACATTTACATTGAAATGTCAGTAAAACACTTTGGGAAATGAGGTAGTAAAGTGAACAGCATCCGTGAGTAGTGGGTGTGTTGAAGAACTTTAATGTGTGTGTGTGTATGTAGACTGTGTGGTCGGGTGGGGGGCTCTGGGTTTTCTCTGAGAACATGAAAACTGTCAGTATTTCCTCCTCTACTTTGCTCTGAAACTGTTCACGTCTCTGCAGCTCTGCCACAAAAGCCCTGCCTACTTTTAACCTGCCGTGTCTTTGAGCGCACGC
>OMNM01031019.1:0-15026 GCA_900302745.1 Parablennius parvicornis
TTAAAAGAATAAATGGATGATTGATTGGCTTATTTTTGGTCATAAATACATATGAAATACAGTGACAACAGACTTAATACTTTTGTATAAATTCCTGAACAACAATAATTAGTCTCATCAGCAACAGATTTGTACATTTTTATATTGTAAAGATGTCATTTCGATAAAGTCTCAATAATTTCAGCCCCAAAACAGAACCTTGTGGAACCCCGCAGGTTACTTCTCTGCAGTGTCATTCAGTACAACATACTAATATTTTAATATAATGTTGAGATCCACCTGTTATACACTAATGTTACTGTTTATGAAATAGAGAATGATAAATCATTTCAAACACTTTACGCAAATCTATAATAACAAATTAAGTATATAGTTTCTGATCAACCAATAAGATACAAATCACAGATAAAAAGTTATTTTAGATCTCAATATTTTGTGCCTTCAGTTTGAACGCCTTAGTTTTTCAACCCTCCAGTCTTTCCAACATCTTGCTTTCGTCTGATTCATCAGATTCTAGAGACGTTTCTGTCATTGAGACGACCAAACATGTAATTTCATATCAGCCTCACAGTTTCTTTGGTTCCTGCTTTGCCACAGCAGCTATAAGTGAGAACTGTAAACATTTGTTGTGTTTTTAACTCTTTTCCAGAGTACAGCTTTTTCTAAATGTATCAAATTCAACACATGAGTATTGAGCATGTGCGCTTCTATTATAGTGAAAAATGTACCTTTATGTGTGCAACTAGATCAAAAACAATATCAATGGTGGAATTTAAAGCATGTGCTTTTCACTATATTGGAAAAGCTCACATTTACCATACCATCATCTGCATAAGTACTGATGCTTTTCTTACATACGCCCGATACTGAGTGGGACGATACGACGAAGAAATGCAGCTAAAAGGAGCTCAAGTATTTACATCGTACTGATCTCTTAACGTATAGTTCTGTTAAGCAAACTCAACACCAACTAGTGGCCTAATGAGCAAACTGCAGCATTTTCTGGCTTCTGTTTTGCAACTGAAAATGTAAAATCTTCACAGATTCCAGCTGCCTGTTCTCCTGGAAATGAGGCATATTATACCCATTTAACAAAAATACCCTGTAACGTGGGAGAAACTATGGAATAGCTACAGATCGACTTTAAACCTGGTATCTGGTACTTGATGATTGGAGGGCTACCATCATTACGTAAGCAGTGGATGAGACCGAACCCAAACAAACTGGGCCTCTTTGATGCCACCGTCCTTTTTATTTACTCACGTCTTCCCACGGCTCCGCTCTATTCGGGCCTCTAATTGAAGCTCTGCGCTAACAGCACCTCTGTGCTGACAAAAGGAGCATCTGGCTGAAAGGTGGAAACATTTTCTGCCACTTTGCATGTTCTATTCAAACTGCTCGCTCATGGAGGCTAAAAATGCATATGCTTCCCTTTTCTCTTCCACCTACTAGCCTGTATCAAACACCAAAAGGACAGACTGCATTTAATATTGAGTAAGAATACCCAGCTGATTTATTGTTAGTCTTTGTCCCTGAAATCACATATTGGATTGGTAGCTCTTATCTCGGCAGTGAGGTTGCAGACTGGTTGACACAAAGAGACCTTTAGAGACGATTGGGCTCGTAGCTTTTCTCCACATTTTGTGTTCTAATGTCTGATCTTCCCTCTCTTTGCTTCCCCAGGAGTCTTTTTGCTCGGAGGGTGAAGGACAACAACCCGCCGGTGGACCAGAGGGATCCCGGCTGGAAGCTGTTTGGGAAAGTCCCGCCTCGGGAAGGCCCCATCAAGGACCCCAAAAAAATCCAGAAGGTAAGAACTAAAATGATTTTCAACCAGCGACGGAGTTTACACACAAATTATGAGAGTTCTGATCACTGCGAAAGCACCGATTACAGTTTCCCTTTGGTTTCTAACCACCTGATCAGTGGGTACAAGGGAGGCCTCCAGCTATGAGATGTAATAAGTGACGCCATTATTGTCTCATCTTTTATATTCTGTATATCATTTCCCAGACCTTTTCTTTCTTTAATTTCAAACTGCTGTCATCTTTCCTGACCTCCATCTTTCTGGAATTCCGTCCTTCTGGTCTGCTTTTTGACTTGCTTCTTTTTCCTTTCCTTCTGAACATTCATCCCCATTTACCTTTTTTCCTCTCCAGATTGTCTTATTCTTGCTTTCTGACTGTCTTAGTTTTGGAGATAATGTTTTACTGTTTGATTTATTTGGTCTATCACAGTGGAGACATACAAGACAGATGCCACTCTCACCTCGTGGCAGTTGAGAGTTGTTAAAGAACCAAGCTTTTTGTTGTCAAAGTATTCATACATCTAACTAAGACCTTGTTTATGCAACGTTGTGGAAATGCTTTGCTATTACAATTTCATTTCAGTTCTGAAATCGATGTCCGTTTCCACAGAAAAGGTGAAGATGATGTAGTTACAAGCCATCCCAGGAGTTGGCAGAGGCCGCCATTGTTGTTGTTGTCCATTCACTCGAGCATGTGCAGAAGAACTATTTACTACGGCTATAGTGCGTATGTGCAGTTCTTCTGCCGTCTACTTGGGACTGAGCCTTTCCAGAAAGTGTTTTTTCGCCCGTCTACACGACGTCAAAGTGTTTTCAAGATGTTCCACCTTGGGAGCAGTTTCCAAAATGTAACTTATTCACCTGAAATCATTGACGTGTAAATGGGCCCTAAAACTCCACTGTGCTGCTGAGCAGTATTCAGCAGTGTTGTAAAACTCTTTGTAATTTCTAACTCCTCTAGCCGTTGATGCTGGTAAGTGACACACTCAGCCATGTTTAACTAATAAATAAAGGCACACTTATTGCTAGATTTTATGTGTAAAATCTCATTCGCACTTGAAAACACCCGCGTGTGCGTTTTGTTTATCCACGTGTAACATGATTAACTGCCGAGTCGTCCTGTTCTGGGCCAGATATGAGCTCAGTGGGTTTGTTTGTCCTGCAGAGCGTTTAGTCTGGATTCACCGTGTGTTTAGTTTGAGCTTCCTGATTCAGAGGGAGCAGAAGAACCATTTCCTCCAACTGTGTGAAAATGATGTCTTCTTAACACCTGATTTGGTTCCAAGGTCTTTTTCTGCCATTTGAATGAAGTCAGACCTTTGAAAAGCAGCAGTGTCTTTATAGAAAGAAGCACGACATGAGACGCTGTAAATCTCTTCTGTGTGGCCTTGATGTCGCCTGACTGCTGGTTTATGGTTCTGCAGAAGTTTCCTCTGGGGTGATGAGTCAGGTTTGTTTTGGTCACACCGTTTCTTCTGTAGTCTCTAATTCACCTCATGAGCCTTTGTCTTGCTGTGGCGAGTCGGTTTCATGAATAAGATGCTTTAACAACAGTATTCGTGGCAGTATTTGAAGTATTAAATACACAGAGAGGAGTTAGCATTCCAGGCCACAGGTTTGCGCTGTGGGCTGTTTTTATAATGAAACCACACACACACACGACAGTAGAGAACAAATGTTATTTTCCACGTGTGATAATCAAAGTAACTCAACTCATGAAACAGGACAGCTGAAGCACGTTTACTGTGCTCAGACGTTTTTTAATCAGAAGTTTCTTATCGCTGCAGTGCCGTACAAACGTGAGCCTCAGAGCTCTACAGTTATCTCTCTGTGGACACGTAACATAACTATTTGATTCACAACCCTGGACTGGAGCACTAAAAGGACTTTATTGAGGTATTGTGTGGTTCACAGTTTTGGAGCAAATGTAAACTGCAGAACACCGAGTAGAGCCGATCCCACCGGGCTGGGGTCGAGTCCAGTCTGCGGTCGTGCTGAACAATGCCTCCGGCAGAATCGCTCCCCATCATTTACATTTATGTTCAGCAGCTATATTTAGGCTGCCACACGCGGAAAAGACAAACAACCGCTCCGTATTTGCTTTTTAAAACCCTTCTCAGAGACAGAATGGAGGCACAGTGCTGAAGGTTGATTCAACAAATGTTTAACCACATATGTATGAGTTTACACTCTCACGGTCATAATGAAGAAGTTGTTTGTCTTTTTGATTTAATTTAATTTGTACTTTCACTTTCTACTTTGGTAAAAATATCAAAGGTATATTTTTATGAATAAAAAACAGAAAGCTCCATTAATTTTTCCACATGAATTTTTACTGAGAGGACTAACAGTTTAGACGAGGAGGAGCGTCACGGTCCTGTGGTTACAGAACAGATATTTCTGTTGAAAAAATGCCCCTCTCAAAATAAGAAAAATAACTTATTTCAACGTACTTTGACCTAAAAAAAAGTGAAAAAATTTGCCAATTGAACAAGCGAAAATTGTCTTGGTAAGATTTATTTTAATAAGACATGATAATTCAAATATTTAGGTCTTGTAATGAGACGCAAATGCTAAAAATTTATACTTTTTTACTCAAAAATAGATTTTTGCTTCAATAATTTATATCTCTGTCTTAATTTAAGATGTATTCAACTTATTTTGAGTTGTATTGTATTGGTACTTGGACGGTCTTGGACATGAAATAAGATTACAAGGATTAAATAAGCGTTTTGAGGTATGATGTCTTTTCAAGTAAAGTGCATTTCTTAAGTCAAATCTGACTTATAGAAGTCACACCTCAGCTTCAAAAACTTATGAAATGTCAAATGAACCTTGTTTCTTCTAATATACAACTCAAAACAATATAATTTCAAAAATGTTTGACTTAAGATATTTAAGACGCATTGTCTTAAAACAAGTACCTCTGTCTTGTTGAAAAAGGACTTGTTAGATAAATTTATCTTAAATCAAGTGGGACATTTTGACTAAAAACAAGACAAATACACTTGGTAGGATTTTGAGTCTTTGCAGTCTGGTAATAAATAATCTGTTTACTTTATACGTGCTGGGTTGGATCAAACCAAACTTTAATGCTTCCATCTTTTTAAATCTTTGTGTTGCAAGTGGCAGTTGGACTGTTTTGTCTTTCTACTTGGTAATAATACTTCCAGACGACCGTGATGAGGTTGTAGTCGGTAAAATCAGCTGAGCTGAGTTGTGGCTTCGTCTGGCAGTAATGTGGCTCATGAAAGTGATGCAGTGTTCAAAATGTCAAAGACTCTCCGAACACTGGTAGAAAGCCAGCTGGTGACCCAACACCTCTAATTTCCCACTTCAGAAGGGACGGTGGATCAACTCGAGTGCAATTAAAAGCAGGACGGCTCTCTGCTGGTAAAGTAAACATAAGAACAAGATGGCAGCGTGAAATTAGACCCACAAGAAGCCTGTTATTGAAAATCCTTTTCCCTGTGCGTGACAACAGGGAGGAAACTCTTGTGTGTGTTTTGTCTTTGTGAATCCTTTTCATTAGATGTACGACCCTTTAGTCTATCGTGTATTTCTTGTTTTGTAAATGGTAAATGTCGACCACACATTGGTTGGAAACCAAGCACACACGCGTAATATTACCGGTTCTTCTCATCTGTGCTCGTAACCCTATATCAACCTGAGGAATCGGGTTTACAAGGTTTGGATTTCCAGCTTTTGTTGCGCCTCTGCTGCCGTCTGAACGCAAGGCGAGCTATCCGTGTGCGTGGACTGCTTTATTTGCTCAAGCCATTGTTCAGCTGCTGCTCAAACCACGTGCTACTTCCACCAGCAACTTCTTTCCCCTTCGAGAACAAAGCCGCGACTTGAGCCCCTCTGCTGTAATTTACACCGCCGTGCTTTGTAGCGAGCCTCGGGACGCGGCGCCCGACTGTATCTCAAGGCCTCCGCTCGCAGGGAATGCCTGCCTGCTGCACAAAGTAATTGTTCCATAACCTGCTGAGCCTCTGATCCACTCGGCGCGGTAGCCCGGACACGTCACGGTTACTGGCGGCAGGAGGGAGAGGCTGAAATAAATTCGCATGATATTCCCTGTGGGATTTTTTAATTTCACCGGAGCCCCCTCAATTTGTTAATAAAACAGGGATTTCATTGATATACAGGTGGTAGACCTGAGTAGTGGTGCATGTTTGGTAATATAAATCAGCATTTTAATCTACTTTACTACATTTCCTGTACAGAAAAATCTTGTAAAATGTAAATATATCCATCTCCAGATGGAAATAATTTAAAGTCCATCTCCATTGTTGAACTTTTACTAGTATTAATAGTAGAATGTATGAGAAAGGGATTCAACCCACATGCCATCTTTCTTTGCTTCTGCCATTTTTCATCACTTGCCAAGATTTTTCTATAATCGGCGTAGTTTTGTTGACAGGCTTAGTTATACTGTCAGGGTCGATCTTCATGACTGGACACCTTTGCTTTTGACGTTTTCTCGTTTCAGGAATTGGCCATAAAACAGTATCTAATTTTAGTCTGATCTATATATACTTATATAGTTATGTCTGATTTGACCATTAGACATCGTGAGTCCTTCTTTTTGATAACCGGCTGAACATTGTTTTACGATTCCATCCTGATTGTCAGGATTTTGTGTGAGCAGATAACTTGAGCTCTCTGCTTTCTCCCTCCAGCTTCTTCATTCCTCATTTTCTTTTTTCTTTTTTCTTTTACTGACTGGACCCCCGACTGCTACTTCATTATGGGTGTGGAAGCATATGCATAGTGACAAAAAAAAAGGATTGTGATTAAAGTCACAGCAGCAGCTGCTCGTTCTTTTCCTGTTTGCATTTGGAGCTCAGCTGAAACCTGATCCATCACTCTGTGCTTGATTGGAGCCACTGCCAGGACACAGCCGAGCGCCGAGCTGCTCTCCAGACTCACAACACACGGCAGTGCTGATTTGCTGACACACACACGTAGCAGAGATAGACCTGGTGCAGAGCCGAGCGCTGTAGCGTCACTGCTCAGAGAGAGAGAGAGAGAGGGAGAGGGGGAGGAAAGTAGGGTAACATGCTGCTGCTGCATCCTTTGCAATGCGGGGTGTGTCCCTCAGCCGAGCTTCCTCACCTCCCGGGTGTCCTGTTGCCATGAGTGAGCCCTCCGGAGCAGCGATGACGCGAGGCTAGGGTTTTAGAAAGAAACCCCCACCGGAGGACTGGCTCGTCTGTTAGGAACCGCAGCGTTCATGGTGAGTGAGCAGCGGCGATGACCTGCTGTGTGTGTGTGTGCGTGTGTGTGTGTGTGTGTGTTTGTGTGTGTCTCCTTGTCTGCTAGAATCAGAGGGCACCGGCTCCAGAGGACAGCTCGGGTTTCACATAATAGCTTCTTTCAGCTGGTTGTAGCTCAGCGCTCTGCGCCGAGGCCACGGCGATAGCGAGAATGTCTGCAGAGACGTGGAGGTGCCCGGTCGTCGGGATGTGTTGATGGATTGAAGGAGGAGGTGACCCCTTCTTCCCGGCATGGAGCCGGACCTGAAGCCCTTGGCTCAGAACCATAGGAACACGTGTCCTTTCTCTATTTTTGATTTCTGGAATGGCATAGAGGGGTTTCCTCTCGACGTTCAGTTTGTGTTTCTCCTGGTTTATTCCACTTTTCCTTGAAAAGGGTTTGATGCCATCTCTTTGTCAGCCTCCTGACAGATTGTTACAGTCCTGATATCAGGCTCCTCCTCAGCTTTAATTTGCTGCCGAGTGCCGGAAAAATATATTTGCCATTTCATCAAACGTGTAATTATCTCAACAGGACGGATGTAAGCGTCATTTACATCTAACTACGTCCGATAATTCTGTTCCTGAAGCACGTGTGTGAGAGAGTGAGGGAGTGTGTCCTTGATGAATTCTTTGGGTTTTGTTAGAATCACAATGTTAAAATATTGTTTCTCCTGATTGTTCCCAACTTTATCTACAAGCTGCTGATTTGTGCACAGAAAGTCACTGGCTCTGCATGCTTGTTTTGAGCTAACTCGATAGCATTAGCATCCTGTCCATTGCTGCAGGATATTGTGTACTAGTGTCCGTACTGTCTCTGTACTGTGCATCCATGATCATTATGTGACCAATCGGAGCCGGACTGCACTGGATTGTAATGTCAAAATAATTCAGATGAGATCCACACGGTTAGCCTGGATACGACAGGGCGAAAGCACAAACATTGGAAGGAAAATGATCAGACTCATCAAACTGCTTTGCTTCTGAAATGCTGCTTTTGGAAACTGCTGTCAAAAAAGCAAAAGCTCAGAGGGGCAGTAGTGCCCAACTGATTCCAATAAGAAAAAAATCACAAACAGTAAACGGTACCAGGTGTTGCTGGGTTGACAGTGACGAGTTGGAAACGTTGAACAGGTTCTACGTTAGAGATGCACTGACACTGAGTACAAGTACCTACTATGAGTACTTTAGAACACCACTACAGTTCTTAGAATTTCTAGATAAATGTAGATCCATTAGTGTTTTCATCAAACGTCCCGTCACTGCCGGAAAACACTGAAAGAAGACCACAGCGGGACTCTGACTGCCGGGCTGTGTCCACCGTGTGTGACGTCAGATTTAATGAAATGAAATATGATGGGTCGACAGTCACGATGACTGTCCGGTGGGTACTTCCTGTCTGGCTCGCGCTTCTGTTATAAACACGAGTATGGTGTATTCTTCAGAGCGATGCTCGCTGTGTTCTTGTTTCACCTCCTACAGAAGCCAGGTTTGATTACCCCTTACCGAAACAAGTTAGAATATCTCCCCCACAATCTGCCAGTCTATTCTAACCTTTTCTTTCTTTCTATCCTCAAACCCATCTATAACAACAAAGTATCTCCGAGTCTGGTTCTGCCAGTTTCTTCCTATCAAATGGCGCTTTTCCTTTCCACCGTCTCCTTTGCTTTTTCATATAGAATTCAGTTTTCCTCTTTAAAAGTACCTTGAAATGACTTGAGTTATATTAGGTGTTATTGAAATAGAAATAAATTGAAGCCCTGAGCTGTTTCTGGTTGAAACACATGCGTTTTGTAGAATAGCAGTAAATGACACCAAGTGCAACGGCACGACTGCACCTCACATAAATCACCATTTCTTTTTGCAGCAAATGTGCTGCAAAATTAGTTAATGTTTGTTAGCTTTAGCATTACTCACAAGCAAAACACAATCTTTGGTTATCTGTTCAGTCATGAATATACAATCAGATCACCAATTGGCACAAACTTGTTGTGAAATCTGCTGTCAACTGCACTTTTGCTGTCACTGGTATTGTCCCTGCTAATAGCTTAGCTTCTTACATGCTGTAGGTTGGTGTCGGGTTTTGTTAAGCTTCAGGTATCGGGATTATTCAAACACTTTTTCAATACTCAGTTGCAAACATAGTCTGGAAATATGTGAAATCCTTATTGGAGGTGACTTGTTTTCTTAAACGTGTGGAATCCGAGCAAAGTTTCTGATATTTGTAAACTGAGCCGCAGGATTTGATGAACACACGCCGCTATCCTCCTCCCGAACCCCTCGGAAGCCCTCTGACTCACTCAGGTTTTGTGCATTGCCAGCCGGCGTGTTTGCCTCTAACGGCCTCCAGTTGAGCGCTGTGAGTCAGAGGCATTCGGCCTGCGGTGAAACCAGCCTCGGCACCCTGCTGCAGCCTTTCATCTCTCAGCCTCCGTTATTAAGAGAAAACCAGCTGGGTTCTTGCATAGGTACGATGCACACGCAGCAATTCCTTTAGATTTTACCTTTGTGGGGCCACGTTTGACTGACTGTAAATCATCCCCGCCTCCAGGGCGCCACTTCCGTATTCTTCTGTAGGTTTAAACCATAAAGGCCATTAGCAGTCAGGCACCCGGAGAGCTCTTACCTCACTACCAGGAAATTAGAGAAGTTCACTGAAAGCCAGCGTGACGAAGCAGCGTGACGAAGCACCGTACCAGGTTTTCACAAGATACGCAAGCCGCGAGCTTAGAAGGGAAAAAAAATTGCACTGAACAATAGAACTGTTGTCATTCGTGTCTTTTCATTTGAGGTTTTCTGCTTGTGCGCTGGCAGCTCGCCATGAGGGAAACTGTATCCTGCCACATGAAACAGTGAGGAAGCAGGAGGTGTGTCACAGCCACAATGAGTTGTATGATTTGATCATTCGGGGGAACGACAACGTCGGGGAGCTCCCTTTGTGGGCTGAGGTGAAGATTCTCTGGTACAGATTGAAATATATGATAATATTCTAATCCTTAACAAGACTCCGCTCTGCTGAGTCCACCATCAGTCCTCATGTTGCTGGTTTAGTCTCACTCACCCCTCCCTCCATCCCCCCGGGTGCGGAGCTCCTGCTGGCCTTGTTCATTGACCTGCAGCTGCTCCCACATGAGCCTCACAGCAGCTCCTGCATGTTACTTTTATATTATGTGACTCTGCTGATGGACCCTGACAAAACACAAACCTGCACTGCTGGGATGATCCCTTCACGTAAGCTTCACTGTAAAACCTTTAACCCAAAGCCAATGGGAGGAGCCGATTGACCAAACCCAGGTTTGATAAGCATTTAACTGTTTAATGTCCGACATATAATTGAGGAAAGGAAAAAAACCCAAAGCTGTTGGCGTCTAAAGGAAGTACACTAGTCGTTAATATTAATAATCTATATTTTTGTATGTCTGCTCCACAGATTTTTTTTAGTTCCCTCGACGTTTCAAATGGAAACAAACCATTTTTGTGTTTTCGTGTTTATAAATGCACCTCGTTCACTGAAACAACGTAAACGCTGAAAACCATGTAGTTAGCATGTTCGGCCACTAGTGGGTGCCATTTTTCTGCTGTTTTTGTCTTCAGGTAACCAGTCCTGTATCGTTGGGAGCAAGGACACAAGAAGCACATCAAAATGTGCAGAACGTTCAGGAATACCTTGCCATGACTTTTGTTAACGATTTGGCCAACTGTTTCAGAATAAATCCTCTAAATCTGTGAAAAAAATGCCCCGTTCAAAGTGGATGTGAGAGGCACCTCATGGAGGAGAGCAAAGGATATCAAACAACAAATAAATGTCCTTGAGGCAGCAGCTTATCTGTAGACCATATCTCACAGTTAAGCTTGACCATTAGAAGTATTTTCATCTTCAGCATGTTGGTGTGTAAGAAACCTTATTAAAAACTGTCAGGGTCACAGTTTTCTCTCTTTTGTGAAGATTTTCAAAGAGTTGATTGTATCAGTCATTGTTTCATCTCCCGTCTCCACTTTGTGGTCGAATGGTTCCACCTGCCGCTTTAATGTCTGACCCTCTTCAAGTACAAATTCAATATAATTCAATTGGCTTAATTTGCCCCCGGAGGCCAATAGAAACCAGACTCTGGTGGAAAAGACGGGGACACAAAGTCAGATAAATAACATGGGCTGCATCACAACCTTCCCCCCGTTGCAGGAATGGATTTTTCTGCCCGTGTTTTTCTGTGCTCTGATCAATGTGAGCGTCCCCGAGGCGGCACAGTGTTAAGCTGATTGCTCGCAGACCTCAGCCTGCATTATTAACCAGCTCGCTGCACACTGGAGGCCATTTTGGAAAGGACTATGGGATATTATTGCACTCCGTCCTATTTAGTGCCACGACTTGATTAACCAACGAGACAGTGTGGGCTCCTCTAAAGGTCTTCCCTAAACTGCCTGTGAGTCAGTTCAGGTTTGGAACTGCCCCGTGGCTTCAGTTGCACCAGGCTGACTCTCATGTGACCTGGGCTGTTCCGTCGCACTCCCAGCGGTGGAGCAGAAGTCACACAGTCATTAGACACCAGCTGACCCGAGGTCAGAGGTCAGGAGAGCCTTGTCACAAGATTGGCAAGACATTGCTCAGGGACACACAGTCGCAGGCTGCAGCCAGTGAGAGCCGCTTATTCTGGATGTCAGTTTTTGTCTTCTCATCCATATTGTGGATGAGACTCTCGTTAGAGATATAGTTGATGGTGGTTTGAAATCTGAATTCTAATATGAGAAAGTGAGACAGTTTCTAAGATCATGTGACACTGCACACAGGTTGGCAGATGTGAGCAGCCAATAGAAATGCTGCAAAAGCGACACCAGCATTAAAACAAAAGTTATCAGTTTCTCTATTATGTAAAATACTGACACCACTTTTGGGGTTTTAAGCAGGAGATGTCAGAAAAGTTACCACATGGAGAACTTCCTTTTTGTGGCCAAGCGTTCATAGCGACGTCGCTTTTTGATCCTTTGATGTCGGCTCTTCCTGTCATTGTGAAGCAGAATTCACCAAGCGTTGGATTGTTCACCCACTAATAGGGAACGTGAGCTGGGTTGTCGTGAGACAGGTTAGTTTTACCCCACTGATTATGTTTTGTTGTAATGGTAATCCTGCTTTTATTCTTTTATTTTCATAGAACCTTTACCAGTGCGTAAATGCTTAAAGGATAATGTTGGAAAACTGCTTGATTTGTGTTAAGAAATGTGCTCTGACCTCTGGGAGCTCGTTCTTCAGTCTCATTAACGATCACCGGCAGCACAGTTCCGGTGGATCCTCCATTCTCTCCACCCGGACCTACGTGTCGCCTGTTCACCTTTGACCTCAAAGTCTGTCCCACTTCTCTGGTTTCTGTGTCTGAACCCTTCTTCTTCTTCTTCTTCTTCTTCCTCCTCCAGGAATATGAAACAAAGAGTGGCAGAGCTGGACCTGGCAACCCAACGTCTCCCAGGCAGAGCGTGAGGAAGAACCTGGACTTCGAGCCGCTCTCCACCACCGCGCTGATACTGGAGGACAGACCGGCGTACGTAAAACACACACCGTCGGAGGACCCTCACACATTAATCTACACTGGCTCACCCCCAGCAGATTTAGTTCGTCAGTCGGCGGTCACAATCTCTCTGAATTAGCTGGACTGCAGCTCTCGTTCAGATGCAACATCATCACATCAGAGTGGAAACAGACTCATCAGCGAGCCCAGGCTGGATGTTTAACATCAGACTCATTTCAGCCATCTGTTAATTGATGCTGGACGAGGAATACACCAACGTCTACAAGACTCAAACCTTTACTAATCTCAGAGTGAGCTGAAAGTTCTAACTACTGCATCACCGTACCACCAACCACCGTACCACAAACCTCAAACACAGAAATCCACTCTGATCATATTGAAAGTATTAATCCAACATGATCAACATGAGATGTTCTTGACATGTAATGTGAAAAGAATCACTCAGCACATCTTCAAGTGTTTGATCAGATGACAATTGTGTGTGTGTTGCAGTAATCTACCTGCCAAGCCAGCAGAGGAGGCCCAGAAGCACAGACAGCAGTATGAAGAGATGGTGGCCCAGGCAAAGAAGAGAGGTCACTCACTCACTCACTCACTCACTCACTCACTCACTCACTCACTCACTCACTCACTCACTCACTCACTCACTCACTCACTCACTCACTCACTCACTCACTCACACAGTGTCCCTCTAACTGTGTCGACCCTGCAGAGTTGAAGGAGGCTCAGAAGAGAAAGAAGCAGCTGGAGGACCGATGTAAGCTGGAGGAGAGCATCGGCTCGGCCGCTCAGACCTGGAACCAGGACATCCTCCCCAACTGGAGCACCACGTGAGTGAAACGGCCCCAAACATGTACCGATCATTTCAACTGTTGAAGAAAACCATATTCTGTAAAGACATTAACGTCCTCTGTGTTTAAAAAAAAAAAAAAGAAGCATTGTGTCTGCTCTTTAGATGTTTTCCTGAAGGTTAATCAGTAATTTCTAACGGACTAAAGAAATGGCTGGGTTGTTACTACGAGGCGACTCCAGATGAAGAGTGACCTCCATCACGCTTAGTCAGGGTTATGGACGACTGCTCATCTTCTCCTCAGAGGGAAAATGATTAAATAAGAGGGAACCTGTATGACTAGCATAGTTAGCATTCCTTTGTGCTGCTTTTGAATGAACTTCACCGTCAGAGCGCGTCACGCTCGCGATGATTATCATCCCAAAATAACTCTCCTCCACTCCTCCAGGCGGAGGTTTCTGGTTTCAGCTTAGAGGAAATGACACTGCCTAAGATGATCGTTAACCACGACATTCGTATAATGATCTGATGTCGTGTAGAGAAACCACATCGTCACTGAAGCACAAAGTACTGATGAGTGTAGTTAGTGTGGTTAAAGCCTCCGAGGAACACTCAATAGTCCCTCCAGGGGCAGACTAGACTCCCCCTTGTGGCCACACCATGTCATCGCTGCTGGTTTCCTCCTGCAGGTGCACCTCTCGGAGGGTGAGGGACCTCTGGTGGCAGGGCATCCCGCCCAGCGTCCGGGGCCGAGTGTGGAGCCTGGCTGTGGGCAACGAGCTCAACATCACACACGGTACAAGAGTGTGTGTGCTTGTTTCTGTGTGTTAAAGAAATACAAACTGATTTTTTTTTTTAGATCAGAGTAAAATGAAAAAACGTTTAAAACAACAATATGAAATAGACACTTGTGCGTTTTAAAAAAAAATCATATGAGAATATACAAAAAGGCTCATCAGTTCAAAACCATAGATAAAAACAAACTGATAATAATAATCAAATAATGTTCATTATTCAAGAAATTAATAATGTGCATGTGATTAAAAAAAAGTGTATATTAAAAAATGTTTCATTATTTAAAAAAAATATAAATAAAAGCATGCACAAGTTGGAAAAGTTACATTTAAAAATTACCCTTTGCTGAACAAATATTTCAAAATGAGCATTAATTAAAAACATTATTATGAATGAAACAAGAAAAAAATGTGCATGAGTTAAAACAATTACATTTTAAAAATGTTCACTATTTCAAAAAGATATTAGTTCTATTTAGGTTTTGACTGACGTGTTGTGCAGCGCTGGTTATTTGACTACAGAGGGGAGAAGCAGTGGAATAAACCATGAAGCACTTCCACTATAAACCTTGTCCTCTTCCTCTTCCTCCTCTTCCTCCTCTCCTTCTGCTCCTCCTCCTCTTCCTCCTCCTGCCCCTCTTTTTCTTCCTCCTCCTCCTCATCTTCCTCTTCTTTTTCCTCTTCCTCTTCCTCTTCCTCTCCTCCTGCTCCTCTTCCTCCTCATCCTCTTCCTCCTACTCCTCCTACTCCTCCTCCTCCTGCTCCTCCTCTTCCTCCTCATCTTCTCCTGCAGTCCTCCTCACGCCTCCTCCTCCTCCTCTCCTCCTGCCCCTCTTCCTCTTCATCCTCTTCCTC
>OMNM01031020.1:0-10320 GCA_900302745.1 Parablennius parvicornis
GACACACATTGCTTCACACTTTCTTTATCAAAGTCAATTCAATTAACAAATCTTTTATTCCCAGAATGCATCATGCAGATGTGTGTGTGAGTTCCTCTTCAGACGTCATTAAATAATCCCGTCATAGAAGGTGATAAAGATAGGTAACTTCCTCCCGTGGATCTAAGGTATGAAACACAAAAACAGGGAGTGACTGACAAACAAAATATGTTTGACTTAATATTAGATAACTCTGCAAAGCTTGAGATAGTTTATTTCAAATTAAAACACTGAGCATATTTAGAGATTATAGTGAAAAACATATGTACCTTCTGTTGGGTGATCTGTCCTCATTGGAGTAATCCTGCAGTAAGCTCGTCTGCTGGTCGTCTATATTTCCATCTCTTCTGGTAAATGTGATTACTGGCATGGGAGGAAACACATTTATAGAAAGCCCTGTGAGCATGGAGACTAATGATAATGTCAAAATAAAATTATATATTGAGTAATATATGAGTTAAGTGTACAAAATCCTCATCCACCAAAAATAATTAAGTTAAAACCAACAACTTGTGAATTATTGTGATAAAGACATTCACAGAAATGGTCGCTCTTTTATGTTTCTGTGTGTGTGGTGCTTTACGGCAAAATATCAGATGCCGAATTTATGCGGCTAAGACTTGTGCAATATAGTTTTAAACAAAATTTATTTTAGCAGAAAAATAATCGTGAACTGTAGTTTTCAATTGGGCCTACCACTTCTCTTGATCTCTGTTTCAGGGCTGTTCTGGTTCTCCTGTATCTCAGTGTAACCTGCTCTGGACCGGCCGGCGGCGCCTTGGGCTCCATACCGTTCCCTCCAGACCTGAAACAGGAAAACATACCTGTATTTAAATATGACAGCTATCTCAACGCAATCAAGAAGAGCCAGTCGGACAACATATGTGCCATATTTTCGTCTTTGGTTTAGGATATTTGGCATCTGAGAAACATCTCAACAGAAAAATTCTTACCAATCTTCGATTTTCTCCATCTTCTGCTTTCTGCCTTTTCCTCCTCTCTAGAAAAAAATATTGCAGAACAAATGCTTGAAAAAGGCTCAACACTTTGAGTAAATTCCACATTTCTTCTTGTCTAGTGCAAGTGAAAGTATAACGTCATATTTACACTTCTTTGTCGCAAAAGTACCTGGTATTGTAGGACTCCGTGTTAAATTTCTTCTTACAGAAATCCAGTGACATTTGTAAAACTGACAAAACCATACACGAGTCAACATGTAAAGCTACAAAAAAAATTTAATGAGTGGTGATAAATGCCACATACAAAATAAAGATTTAAGTTTCGAAAACTGTCTTAAAACATGCTAAAACAGCTTCCTCGGATTGGAAATGCCAAGTAATTTAATGAGTGTTCTACTATAGCTTTATTGAGAAAAGAGTTTAAAAAAAAAAACATTTTATTCAAAAGTTCAACGTGAACTGAGGAATCAGCCATAAAACCAACTTTGAATTTCTTCTATGTTCTGTATATTATAGCAGGTTGTTTTTTTTATTAATAATTGAAGAAGAAGAATACAATATCTTCAAATAACACATCACAAAGTAGCTACTGAAAATTATTTGATTGCTTTACCTCTTCTGATGAGTTCCCTGCCTTCATCCACCAGGTCGGAGATCAACTCGTCATCAGTGACGTACTGATGGAAGCCCAGAAGGTTCAAACAGCGAGAGCCCAGTCTTCAAACAGTCACAAACAGATTATTTAAAATATATGTTCATTTGTGAGCATTGTGTCATTCAACCAAGACAGGCATCAATAACAATACTTTCTTCAATCATATTAGAGGTGAACTACACAAGCAGTAAAGAGCCAAGCAGACGGGTTATTTGGATTCACAGGCACTAATTGACAAGTTTTGGCAAAGACGTTTGTCAATAGCAGTAATGTCACATTGTGTATTTCTGATCTTCTCAGACTGTTCCATTTGTTCTAATACTAAAGTAAATCATTCCCTCTCACTGAAAAGACTTTGGGCATTTTAGATTCACAGGCACTAATTGAAAAGTTTTGGCAAAGACGTTTGTCAATAGCAGTAATGTCACATTGTGTATTTCTGATCTTCTCAGACTGTTCCATTTGTTCTAACACTAAAGTAAATCATTCCCTGTCACTGAAAAGACTTTGGGCATTTTACACTTGTCAGGTTGGTTTATTTTGCGCTTATGTTATGAATGCCTGAGACAACAAATAACTGTCCGTCCAAATTCCAATGCACACTAAACAAGTAGACTGAGATTGTTTGAAAAACAATTGTCTTTGTCTGGATTAAAATACAATGTGGTGATGTTTTATTGAAACACTGTCTGAACACTGTGTGGCCAAAAGCCACCCTATATTTGTATCTGAATATTTCTGATGAGCATTTTATTGCCATTTTATAACCTACTTTGAAATCTCAGCTAGTAAAATTTAATACCACCATATTCTGCATTGCATTTAGCAATCTGACTAAGTAACCATTTTCTTCACACACCCCAAGGGGTTTTCATTGCACATCTGAATGTTGCCAAAACAATAAATATTGTATTGGTCGATTATAAGATGACACCGACACTTTGTCAAACTTCTTAAATGTTTCCTGGTAACAAAACATTTTTATATTTGGATAACATTGACAATTGTGAAGGCAAAAAAAACCCAATAAACATCCTCATTATTAGAGGGCCAATTATTTTTTTCTTTTTTAAATCACTTTTACCACAAAGATACATTTGTATTCTAGTTACTAATTTTATTAACATTGAAACCCACTTACAATTGAGTTCATGTTTATATCTAAAATCAGAATGAAATGTGGTCAAAATATCGGTACTTCCATCTTATTGAGTTCAATTTGACACTTTTTGCCCTCATGCTCCAGAAGTGTCTGTTCCCCTCATAGCACATCATCACCATTCGATCCAAAGCCTTTGTGATTTTAAAGCTTTAGTACAGCCCGCACCAGTGTCTTGCTTATCACTTCCAGCATATGATCACTCTGTAACCATTCATTGTGCGCACCTGACGTTTCACTTAGTAAGATATCTGCTGATAACATCTGACATGTTTCTCCTGTTTCTGAGTCTCTGTATATTGCACCCCAGTCCCTGTACATGATGAACCCACCTCTTCGGATGAGGAAAAAAAAGTGTGTTATACTGTATCTGTATCAAAATTACTTGAAATTGCTATTAAATGATTAGTCGTTATGGACATACTTGTAAAAAGTGGCCAAGCAGAGCAGCAGCACCAGCATGGGATAATAGATGTAAAAGCCATCAGATATGAAAGACAGCAGACGCATAGAGCCCATAATCTGACACAGGGGAAGAGATATATACAGTTACTGACTGAACACATAAATACTTTGAAATTGTTATTTTATTTTATTTTTCCCCCTTAAACATGTTGGCGGGGTATTTATCTGTGAGAGTTGTGATTAACACGTTTATCACTTGTGTGGGAGCTGGTGTGTGAACTCACAGAGGTGTAGGATGTCTGGATTCTATCCTGATGGGAGATTGCAGAGTCCATGTGAATCAGGCCCAGAAAGTTGAGACACAAAGGAGGAGTCAGACGACAAAATAACCTAAGTTGAAAGAACATAAAGAGATGAGATCCAATCTATGGGCACTTAACACAAATGAAGAAAAAAATAAAAATTTGAAATCATATGTGCCTTTTATAATTTAAAATAATACTGTACTCAGTTAATGATGAACATACATGCCACTGAATTGCAGGCTGTAAGCATCAGTTTGATGATGGGGCACCAGGTAATAGTAATTGAAAAAGCGAATCCTGAACACTGTGGAGTAGACGCACACGCACATGAAGAGGATGCTGGCAAAGCAGGCCATCTAGAGGACAGATACAAAACAAGAGAAATTACACAGGTTTTTTTTAGCTGGAGCAGAAAATTGTATATTTACTAATTTTTGTGAATGGCAAATACATTTCCATAATCACTGGCATAATAATCAGCATCTGCCAGGCAATGGTTAGTATATTATAACTATTTTCTGGTAGACAAGACGATAAAGGCACAAAAAAGTGTGTTATCTCTCAATACATTAATACCTACCTCAATACAAATGTAGTTGTACTGGTTTTCAGCAGCCTGAATAAAAACAGCAAACAGAGACAGAACGGGGTGTGTGCTGAAGAAGGTGCACTCAGACCAAACTACTGCTGCAGAGAGGAGGAACAGCAGCACGGACAGGAGCCGGCAGAACCACTGCCTGAAAACACACTCCCAGTACCACTCTGAACAACACACACACACACACACACACACACACACACACACAAAACCAATGTTATTCATGTACAGCAGGTAACAAATAAATAAGCCACACAGAATAACTACAACTTGAACTGACGCACCTGAGATTGATTTTTCAAAATAAAATACTGCATACTATCTGAGATCACGATATCTGACAATTATAATTCAATATTTTAATTTTAAAATACACTACAATTACATTGTGTTGACTCTAAGAACATCAGAATATTCCTCATACAGAGAGAACCTTTTATGTTGAGTAACTTTTTCAACACAATGATAAGAATTCAACAGGTGTGTTTACAAATCATTTATTACAGTATAAATTAAAACAAAAAGTGATTACAAGATCAAACTTGTAGAAAAAAAGTTTTGGGGGCCATTAGCTATCTAAACATACACGGAATGTTTATGGTCAAGCATTTTACAAGAATATCAATATTGAGAACGATAAAAAGCAAATTTTAGGTTTACAAATGTAACCATTGGTAGAGAATGTATTGAAATATGTCAGTCGAAGAAAGTAGCAAGCTTTTGGGGGAAGGGGTAGTGCCTTTCCCCACATGATTTTTGTTTCTCCTTTAAATTTTGAGTAGACATCATGTTAATGAGAAATATGTCGAGGGTAAAATGAATAATTACTCCATAGCAACATTTTTAGAAGTATTGTTTTTCTCAGTTTGATAAAAAACAAATTAAATGACAACAAAAAAAGAAACCCACAAAAAAAGACTTCTCCACTTTGAAAATCCCCGGAGTATACGTCTCTTAACGTTGATATATTCAGTACAAGTGCCTTTATTCTGCAATTAGGAGAACTCCTTAAGTGAAGAATACATTTCTCTCATGTCCTCTGTGAAAGGATTTTGATTTAAGAACTCACCTATGGTCGGGGTGCAGATGAACCTGCGGATCTGACTGCTGGGAGTCGCAGGGAAGCTGTGGGTGAAATGTCTGGTCGGGCTGCTCTGGCTCTTAGTAACATCTTCAAGATGAAAGGCCTGGTCTGACAAGATAGACCACTGAACCTGAGTCTGACCATGTCTCTGCACAGCAGTGATTACCTAAAACAAACACACAATCTGTTAAGAGCAGGAACTCCGTGATGCAAACTCAGAATTTAACAGATATATGTTTTGAGTAGTGTTTAGTTCCCATTATAATACAGCTGCAATATACTACGTAGTGGCTGCTACATCTGCTACCCAATCAGTACTCACAATAGGTGAAGACAGGATACACCCTGGAGAGGTGACCAGTCTATCACATAGAAAAAATCCCAGCATTTACATTTTGGGATCATTAATAATCACCAATTATTGGAGGTAGCCAGAGTATTCAAATTCTCCATTTGAAGAAGCCCAAGCCACTGTGGGGCCTGATTCCTGAATCGACCAACTGCATTTATTGATGCATTATGTCACCATCTACATGAGCACTATGCCCTGAACGTTGACCAAAAAAATTATCATCAACATCTGAATCTGCATGCATGTGTTTTCAATAACACTCAGTGGCTCATTATTATGGTCCCTGGGCCTTCTCTCACAATATGCAACAAGAAATATACATTCAAATGTTAAGAATACCTACTTTTTTGTGAAGTTTGATTAAGCTTTTTTTAGTGGGAAAGATATTGGGCTGTCCACCAGAGTTTTCCACACTTCTTCCAATCTCTTCTTGGTATTCCATTGGACACTGAAATGAGATCATACTCAGTTAAAAGCTAGACCACCAACTATACAAACACAGTGGAAGCACTCATTTTAAGAAGGATAGTATACATTTGTGAAATCCAACCAGAGGAACTTATGGCTTCACATGATTCTTACTTTCGTCAAGATGGTGTCCACACACTTTCTGAGACTGTGGTTATACCTGATGGATTCATGGACACCTGCCACCTCCTGAAAATAAGAAACATTAAAGCCAAATTCAAATGAAAAAAGTGTGTTTTCAGTACTGGTGGAAAGTAAGTTGCAAAATTTTCAACAAGACAACAGACTTTGATTTACTTAAACAGGGGAATCTCTGCTCTTACAGTGCAGGGTTGATTTTTGAATCCTCACCTCCATGACATCTACTAAGTTCTCTTCAGCCTCTGCTTTTTCAACAGCCATTTTTGCTGCTTTAAAGTATGTCTTGGCCAGCAAGTAATCAGGGGAGGATGAGAGCCAATAAGAACGTGGGATCTCCACCAGGCCGTAGCCTAGCAACAGAACCAAAAGGAAGAGGCCCCAGGTATTGGCAGCTGTAATACCGATGGTCTGAAGCTCTGTCCTGCACAAGTTTTAAAAAGCTGATCAATAAACTGGCATTAAACGACTGTTGAAAACATATTTACTGTGCAGAACATATGTCAATCATGTTATTTCTTTAAAAATCAAGATGTACTTGACCTACCATGTGAGTTTCCACTTAAGATGAGCAGCCAGGTAGATGAGCAAAGAGATGAAGATAAGGAGGTAGGTGCCGTAATAAATAGCATTTTCAATTAGAGCAGTTTTCAGCTTTCCTACCCTGGAGAATGCTCCTGCACGTGCATAAGACTGCATGAAGGGCAGCAGCAGCCTGCGTACACACAGATGAAACAATCTGTACACCAAAACAAAACTGTTGACCGCAGCATTTGTTTTCTATATCTGAGTGCTACAGTGCATCTGTGGTTTATTCACTTGTAGAAGCTCACCATGTAAGGAACTGTGACGTCCAGTATACAACTCTCCAAAACACTGGTAGAACACCATCTGGGATATAACTCCAGGGCTCCTCACACTTTGGTAGACTGTACGCACACGCACACATACCCGCAAAAACACACAATGGCATAATTTAACTTGACTCAGGAGACTTCTGGTTAGGTTTCCCCTGGTTTTAATGTGTTCAAGAGCTAGTTCATCCCAAATAACTGAAAAAAACATCACTTTTGTAAGTGAAGTCATGATTAAATCTCTGACAAAACATTCCATTAGGGAAATAGCTATTTTTATTTACAAGCACATGTTTTGTGTAGTTTTACTTAGGAACAGAATTGCCAAAGCACTGAACAGATTAGGCCACACAATGTGTTGTAAATCATTTTATCTACAACATTCCTTGTCAAAACTGTAGAATGGGTTGATCCCAAGGATTAGAGAACTAAGCCAAAGGAAATTGTAAATATCTTGCAGATAAAGTTTTCATGGCTTCAGTGATATAAAGTGTCAAAGTGATTACAGATGAGGCAAAAGAATGCATGTTGTCTCACACGTCTGTCTGTATGAGCTTGAAACACTGTCTTTAGCTTTTCTTTGAAGTGAGCAAACTGGATTTGGTTTTGTTATGATTCATACAATCAGTCTACTTTACCTTATTGACGATGATGAGTTCACTTCTGTCTGATTCGCGTGTGTTGCTCGAATTATAGTTTGAGTGTCTTTTAAATTGTCAAGAACACACTGCTTGTAGATTGTCTGAGAGAAGAGCAAAGTTTACAATCAGCTAAACACACACAAAAAAAACACTGAATATAGTATAGGTTAGACACTACAGTAACTAACACACACCGAACACCATTTTGACCATCTGTTTGTGCTGAGATAAACTTACAACAAACACATTTTGTTGATGCATGCATAAGCTGTGGTCTCATACCGTGCTGACATCTAATGGCAGGATGAAGACAATGAGGAAACAGAGATACCATGACAGTAGTGTCCCCAAAAGGACCATTCGCTGCTGCTTCCGCAAATCTCCATAACGCTGCAGGAGGTAGATGGCTAAGAAGAAAACAACTACGACTACAACAGCCAACGCAGCACCACTCATTGTGATGATGGATCTCACAGAAGTTAGGAAGTCATGATGGCAGCCTGGAAGGGGATCAACACACACACACACACACACACACAAAAGAAAAGTGAAAGAAAAGTAAAAGTTGATTAGACAAACTACCAACAGATTGAATATCAGCTGTTATCTCCTGGATACCAGAGGGAAACAGCTTGACCTGAAGACTCAGGGTAAGGAATGATGTAACGACAAAGAGCTGGAAAGGCAACGAAGAAAGTTTGACAAGAGGAATACGTCTAGAAAAAAACGTACATAAAAAGCATAATTATGTTAACAGTATAACATTGTTATGCTAAGTCTATTATGCTCTGTTGTTATGCTCTGAAGAATTTTGTTGATTTATAAGAGGCAAAAAAAGAATTAAATTAGAAAAAGAAAAGCTGCACATATATGAAGCTACATAAAATCAGAAAGTTAGAAACAATCTTAGTTATGAAGTCCTTCTTTGTGCTTACACATAGTATCACACAATGACAATATGTCGAAACCGGGGAGCAATCTTATCCCAACAACATCAATGACCGTACTTTTAATTTACCAAATAAATTCAAACGGGTTTATTTAAAAATGTTTTTTCTTCTTTTGTAGATTTTTAGTCTGAACGTTGTCTGATCACTCGCTGTTTTCTTAATAACTACTACAAGCCAACAATACACCAGCGACAGTTTGTTTACATGCCATGTTGTGGTCCGAGATTTACGTTTATAAAGCGGACTGCGAGGTATTGGTAGTTTTGACACGAAAACAGCATTTAAAATTAGTAAAATTGAACTAAATCTGACCTTTGGGGGCTCTTCTCTCATACTGGAGTCCTCTCTGTATTTACAGCCACATTGTGTTCTTCAAACTGAGATCTTGACAACCTTTGACAGATTACGTAACCAACGTGCAACGTCGCGTGCTCCTAAGCACTGCGAGGAATTGTGGGTATTGTAGGCGAACTGGAAGCGTCACTGACAGGCTTAATAAAGAACCTGATACCAGCAATATAGCATTTTATCACATTTATTCACAAAATCATGGCTATACTGTTTAAAACAAAGGAATATTGAATAGAGTATCGATGATACTTGTATGATATAGGTGATACATACACTCTTTAAATGGTTAGTTTGGTCTAACAAAAACAATAATAAACTGCTTCATACAAAGAATACAGTCTTTAGTTGACAGCAATACATTTTACAAACATTTTCAGAAACAAACTCCAGTGTTTTACATAGGCAATACAGCATATATTACATTGAAACATACTACATTTTCACAAGGAGTTATGATAAACCACACATCAATATCGTCGTACTTCTTGTTTGGTGTCTTTGTGGCAGCTGCTGCTTTGGGTGGAGGCCACTAGGGTTCAGGGGTCGAAGGTCATTCCAGAGGAGACTGAGCAGCAAGAGCTTCTGTATGGAGCTTCATCTGGATCAACCGGTCTGTGACAAAGAACAGTTTTACTTCATGGCTCCATCTAGTCCAACGACATGGAGAAGACTAATTGAAGGGTTTTCTGCTGGAGTAACATCTGAAAAGGAGGAGGTAAGAATCCATTGCCATATCATGCAGAATATTTAAGAGAATAGACACCCGTGAAAGTGGTTGCAGTCCTTAATAAAAACTAGTCTTGTTAGTGTTCATGTCATCCAGTTGATCATCTCTCGCTTTTTGTTCCCCTGCAAGAAGTTGAGTCGATCCCAGAGTCGAATAGTCAAACCATCCTGGACCACGTGTTCCAGCTCCAGCGGCGCCTGGCCCATAAAGGGCAATATGGCCCTCTACCACCTCCACCCCCAACTTATTTTAAGTAATTTATGTGTTTCTGTGTTTAAATTCGCAACATATCTTATACAAAACCTGAACACATTTTCCAAGAAAAAGCAAGAGCCCCCAAGGAAAGGCTTTCTTGACGAAAATCATGTTACATATAAACCCACATTCTTTCTCTCTCTCTCGCTCTCTCTCTCTCTCTCTCTCTCTCTCTCTGTGTCTGTCTCTCTCTCTCTCTCTCTCTGCTCTCTCTCTCTGTCTTTCTCTCTCTCTCTGTCTCTCTCTGTCTCTCTCTCTGTCTCTCTCTCTGTTTCTCTCTCTCTCTGTTTCTCTCTCTGTCTCTGTCTTTCTCTCTCTCTCTGTCTCTGTCTTCCTCTCTCTCTCTCTCTGTCTCTCTGTCTCTCTGTCTCTCTCTCTGT
>OMNM01031023.1:7451-23816 GCA_900302745.1 Parablennius parvicornis
AAAAAAAAAATTATCAGATGACACATAATTTCACACGCTCATAGTCTATCGATAACGTTTGTGACAACAGAAGATTCTTTGTATAACAAGACAGTGGAAAAATTTAGTTCTTGCTCAATGAGCTTGACATATGTGGTTTCATAGAAATGTGTGAATGACAGCTGGATGGACTTCTAAGAAACTCCATGCACATGACTCCACATTCCCCTCAAGATCAGCCGTCATGACATGAAGGAGGCTTTAGTTTCACTGGGTCAGTTTATTAGGCCTACCTTTTTCATGGTTATAACAAGATGAGATTAATGTTATTGCACCATACTTCTGCTAAAGTCATGGGCTTGCAGCATTTTGGATATTGAAAGTCTACTTGCCCATGATAGAAATCACAGAAACATGTAGAAGGAACACACCGCTGAGTTGAAGCCCCACAACTATACATGAAATGAAATTGTTGAATTAATTCTGCTTATGTCACAGAAGACACCTGACATATAATACTCCTTAAAACCAAAATCAAAACAACATTTATTACTAAAGGTATGTTTTTTTTTTTAATATATATATACAGTATGTGTTGCATTTGATCCATCCACTCGCCCTGTCCTCCTCACCTCTGACCTTATGTTTATGGCCACAACAGATCTCATATTTTTCCATCATTGACTGATTGTTTTCCCATGAAAATTGGAAGACATTTTATGATTTGAACAGATATAGCTGCTGAGGAAACATCCTTTGTGTGTTGTGTGCAGTCTCCTCTTTCTGCATCACAGAAAAAGAATTTTAGAAAATGACCAAAGAAGATATTATCGTAAATGGACTTCACTTCAAATCAAGGATCAAAAAGCAACGTCGCCGCCACAAGCCAGTTTTCCCTGTGGTAACTTTTCTGACACCTTCTGCTAAAAACCCAAAAAGTCAGAAAGATCGTGAGGTTCCACTTTCACAATGTATTCATACTGAATATCAAGATCAAGCTTTTGTCTTTCTGCCCCACAGGAGGTTTCTCTCCTCCCTGAGCTCGCCTAAGGACACCCACGTTACCGCTTCACAGCTGTACTGCCCCAGTAAAACTCCCACGGTGGCTCGGGCTGCAGATGGTTCAAACTCTGGTGAGTGGAGGTTTCCCACCTGCGAAGATCATCAACCAGAAACCCTGCAGGAGCCCAGAAACTTCAGGAACTGAGGGAGAAACATCCAAACTATCACATTGTCCCATATTGAGTCTGGAGAGCATTAAAGAGTTAATGGTCCTGTCATGGAAAAGGATAGGCATGCTCTCTTCCGGTTGGGCGCTAGAACCCTCTCTAGGTGGAGGAGTACAAGTATAAAGAGTGTTGGAAGGAGAACTTTATGAACTTTAGGTCCTGAGCAAAAGAATGACATCCTGGATTCAACAGGGTGAAATGAGTCTTGCCTGTGGGGTGGCAGTTGTCACTCTTCGAGATAGAATCAGGAGTTCAGGGAGAGACTCAAAGTCGAGTCGCTACTCCTCCATATTGAGAGGAGCCAGTTGAAGTAGTTTATGTGATGAGAAGGCCTCCCATTAGAGGTTTACCAGGCACGTACAACTGTGAGGAGACCCAAAGATTGGCCCAGGACTCACTGAGATATTGCACCTCTCCTGTGGTCTGGGACTGGCTTTTGGCCCCCAGAAGAGCTGGAGGAGGTTCTAGAGGACACTGGTGTCTGTGATTCCTTCTTCCTTAGTTAAGGTGATTGAGGTGCAAGTTAGGAAACAAACCCAACTCCACTCATTTCATTCACAATTTTACATATGAGCAGTTAACATTGACAGAGTCTCTACCTTGTAAAGTTATTTTAACATTTAAGCACTTTATACTGAAGTGTTACACTGGGTGCAGCTATGTTGAAATCAAAGCAGTTTTCCATTATTGTCATTATTTCCTCAGCATCAAAAGCAGCAGCTCTGAAGCATCGTTTCCTCCTCACTTCCAGCAGACACTGTATTTATAAATGAATTGTAAGAAGGAAAAACACAACACTCTTTAATGACCAAAAAGAAAATATTTGCCTTTCCTAAAATAACCGAGGCTCTTCTATTCAATGATCACATTACTTAAATAGAGTTAATTTTAAATGCAGACTCTGCAAGCCAGATTACATTTTTTTTTTTTTTTAGCCTGACATGAAAGAGTGTTTCTCTTTAGCGCATGCAGCACTCTCTCAGGCCTCAGATGGGTATCTCCTTCCTTTTAACAGACTGGTATTTATAGGATATCCGTGTGAATAATTGATCTGGAAGTTGAAGAAGCCAGCCACCGCGTCACGAGGGCTCAAAGAAAAGCCTGATAGCTGCACCCAGTTGGGGTTAGTGGAGCAGAAGTTTCTGACAAAGACAGATGAGTGAGCGCTGCCGAGCTGACAGCTATTGGGAGCTGGTGGTGGGCTCCTTTCATTCTTCATTACGCTCCACTATGTGTGCTCAAGAACACAGCTGCTGCTCCGGAGCCAAATTTCACTTAACCACATTACTACAAATGTTTGAACTCTTGCACATCAGTATAAATTTGCACACATTTGCACATATTAAACTGACATGCAGGGAGGGGGGGGGTTACACTGTAGATAATGCAAGCTGTGCCACTGTGGAGTATAGGCATGACCTAAGAAAAGCAAATCAACCTGAGGTCTCCAGTGCTTCATCGCTGTGTGCACAATGCAGGCCTGCTATAGCAGCACCACACTGGGGGCTGCCTTCATTCTGGACTAATGAGACCCCCTTTATCTTTAATGAATGTGAACACCAAGGTTGTGTAAGTGGCGAGCATCACTGCAGCATCGTCTTGTGGAGCGAAGGACAGAAAAATGATAAAAATGTCACATGAATATTCAGGCGCCTCCATGCTGCCTGCGACGGACAACAACAGCTGTGCCCTTACATCTTTATTTTCATCCTTCCACATCATACTAATTATGGGGATATGTTAATTGGACATCTGTTGCCTGGAGTCAAATTCATCTTTCTCTCTTTCTCTCGTTCTCTCTCTCTCGCTATCGTTGTCCCTCCTGAAGCTTCCTCTGCCTCCAAGGTGGAATCAACCACCAGCAGCATTTCAATCTGCAAACACACGTGCATCCGGCATCCACATACATGCACACATGACATGCATGTCAACGCCCGCCAAGACGCACGAGCGCAGCATATGGAGGTGGCGGCAGCCTTTGTCAGTTGTGAGCGTCTGACGGCATCAGCTGGAGCTGTGAGGCAAGCTGTGAAACCAAGTCAATTAAGGAAACATGAAATTTTCAGGGAGTAAACATGGAGCACACCGGCTGCTCTCCCACTCTTCCATGTGAACACAACATAATGCTGCCATTTGGTGGTTGCTTCTATTCAAAGTGCCTTGCAGTTCTGGGAGAGCTCTTTCTTAACGTGGCAGCCAATCAGACGTTTAGTCCCGGCTGGCAGCCGGCACAGCAGAGGTTGCTTGAGGATCAGTTTTAAAAAATAACGTCAGAAGAAATTTCACAGGGAAAGTGAGAAAGTGAATGCTGGAGTGTCGCTTTGTGATAAATGTTAAAAACTCCCATCTTCTGTCTGCTGACGATAGGAGGCTGTGTGTGGGTGTGTGTGTGTGTGTGTGTGTGTGTGTGTGTGTGTGTGTGTGTGGCAGCTGCAATGAGGCAACTTCCTCTCATGTCACAAAACCTCAGTGTGATAAATCATCAACGTCTATTTAAATGTTTTTACATTGTTTTTTGTTTTGGGAGTTGAATCACGAACACATATCTTAAAAGAGCAGAGGATGAACAGCAGCTGTTTGGAAGCTTCTTTTTAGAGTTATGGAGCAGAAGTGATCAACAACTGGCAATTTATATAAGGATAAAGCCATTTTACGGACCTCTGCTTCATTTTCAAGGACAATTAGGCTTCACCTTCTCAGGTTCTAAAATGAAATAAAACTCCCAGATTACCAATGCGTCAAATTTATACCGATTTTATTTGGGGTTTGAGTGACAAAGATCCTGTATAAACCGTGATTGTGCTTTCTGTTTTTTTCTGTTTCGTGTTAAAGAATACACACAATGTTTCAAGTGAAAAATGTATTGTTATTTTGTTTTCGTTTCAGAAAGGTTTTGCGTTAACATGAACAATGTGGAGTACGGGGGCATTCAAGACAATGAAGTTGGATTGTTATTATGGTGACTGCCAACTATAAAAGTACCAAGTCCCAGGAGAATCTGGACTGAGAGTCAAGACACTCTGGAGGAAAACATTGTTCTTATTGTCCATCTTCTTATGTATGTGCAGAAGAACTCTTTACCACGGCCGTGTTCCAAAGGGCACAGCAGCGTTTCTGGCGTTTACACGGCGATAGAGCCGGAGCGTTTCCAGACAGCTGTGTTTTTCCACATTTCCATGGGGATTGGATCGAAGCATTCTCCAGAAGTTCCACTTTGGAAAAAAGTTAACCTTGGTTTTTAGTGGCTCCAAGTAACACTGATGCGTAAATGAATATCCTGTAAATGGGACCTCAGAGTAATAAGAGAGGTTTATTCAGATGAGGGTTTTGATAACAATATTATTGTGTCGACCATGGAGTGAAAACATGGAGCACAAAATTAACTTTGATACAATGAAGTTGGATATGTTAGTGAAAGAAGCTATTCAACATATTGGAGCATTACAACAAATACATTTGAACTTGGCAAAAGAGAAAACAAGCAATATGGGAGGTGATCTGTGTCATCAAAGAGGGGAAAAGAAGAAGAATAGAAGAGACTGAAGAAAGACAGCAGTAAGGCACAACACAGAAAATATCTAATAATAAAAGTCACGGGAAGCCAGGTAAGGAAATGGCTCTCATCACAATAACACCAACATCCCCGCTGATTCCAATCATAGTAATTTTTCCGTTGTTTGATTTTGTGATAATATAGACATTTTCATCAGGTATTCTCTGCGCCACAACATAGAAAAACGGTAAAGTATAATTCTTAAGGTTATTATGGCACTAGTTTTACCAGTTCGACCAGCTCAAGATGAAATTAGATCTTATGTGGCCCCTGAACTAAAATGTGTTTCATACTCCTGATATGGATTAATTTCACACTCAAAACTCAGTGTGAACTGCAAAACACAAAAATGCTGGCTAAAGTTCGATTAATAGATTTTTTTTGTTGTTGTTGTTGTTCAGAAAGGATACTCGCTGAGGAGAATAGAGAGAACACCACAATATCCACTGGTCACGCCCATGTATCAACAGACCAGTAGATCTTTGACAGCAATTTTCAAAGTTCCCTTTGTGTTGTCCTTCGAATGTGGTGACGGCTCGAGTTTCTCTGCTTCCTCTGTCATCCCCAGATGCTGGTCGGTGTTCATGTGCGCTCGGCTGAGGTGCGGTGAAAGCATTCTCTGACGACACATCCCCCTCTCAGTTAGCCGCGCTGACGCCAGCCAGACGAGAAGCCAGGGGTCTATTATGAGTGACTCACAGCTTTGGTTCAGTGCCCACGCAAAAGGTGTGCTCGTTGTGTGTGTAGAGATAGCGAGCGAGGAAAAGAGTCCTTGAGAAGTCTTGACGCATTGTTCTCCGACTCAATAGAAATACTCTCACGCCTCCTGCTGACCTGATCTTTATGTAAAATTTCGGTAAGAAAGTGTATAAATATCACGTTGGATAACATCTGTACTGTAGGAAAGCGAACTAGTGAGTAACAAAAATAACGCAAATCATTATCATCTCACTCAATTATCAACAATTCTGAGGCGGAGTGAACAGATGTGACAATTACTTTTTACTGTGTAATGTATATCTACTGTCTATACATTTTTCCTGCAGTTTTGATGGCGGGTGGCTCCCTCGCGACCACCTAGTGACAAGCCGCCACTGCTCAAAATGTTTGTGTTGTTTATTGTTGGTTCTATTTTCACCGTGATGTGAATCAACAGTCTTGAGCCGACATGCTGCTGTGATTGTCTTTCAGCTCCTCACTTACAAGGTCTCCACACTTTGTTGTAATCTGCAGAGGTTAAGATGATGTCCTTTCTGATGCAGGGGGATTCAAATCCATACCTTTTCGTCAAAAGCTGCTTTTTAGAAGCAATAGAAAGCTTTTCATGAAGCTACGAAGCTCAGCTGGCATTTACAACAGGATATAAAGAGACAGCAGCTCTGCAACCAAAGTGTGAGTCAAGTATAATAAGTAATGAGCTAATAGTGTTGTAAATAATTCTGGGAAAGTCCATTTAGGGCTGAGTTTACTTTATGATGTGGTATTCCAAACATTGGACATGGCACAAACAGGCGTGAGTCAGAATATACCGTCACTGCTACGTATGGCTGTCCTTAATTACAATTTCACACAGATATTTCCAGGTAATAGTCTGAGCTGAAAGAAGCAGATCTGCAGTGCTGTGTCACAACATTGCATCACATCCAAGAGATGTTTTTGTTTATTCACTCTTTTTCTTTACGCGGCAATTCCTCCTAGACTGAAGTCTATTTTACAAGCAAGCCTCGTCTATGAATAAATCACGCACACACACAAAAACTGAGCACTGAGACAAAAAAGGAGCAATTCCCCAAACAACAAAGGGAGAACAAACAAGCTTTGCAAAACAATAACGCAGCCACGATGAAGACAGTCGTAATAACAAAAAAGCAGCAGAGGTGCGGGGAGTGAAGAGCTGGAGAATAATGGGTGGATAGGCAGTATATGAGGTGATATAGTGTTGCATTTAAATCGTCCCTTGATGCATTCATACAGCTGACAGTGTTGGCCTCGGTCTGTATTATTATATTAGAAAACAGCCTCTCTACTCCCCTGTGGGATTTCACACTCTGTGTGATTTTCTTTTGCTGGCACTGTTTTACACCGTACACACAGATATTTGTAACGTTGAAATAAAACAGCGGTAGAAAAATATATGAGGAAACGGTAACAAGATATCATGCTATATATACTAAGAGCCTTGTTTACACGACAAACGGAAAACCTTCAACGCATTCTCAGTAAATTGACATTACCAGGCTCATCAAAGACTCTCAGCCGGGAAAACAAGGAAGAGCTCTGTCAAGGTAAAGTGTGTTTGCTGGGCTGCTGTTCATTGCTGAACAGCAGCCCAGCAAACACACATTATGAGCCTTATATTTGCTGCAGCTGTGTTACTGTTTTTTGTTGAATTTGTTTTTGCTCATCTGCTTGATTTGCTTTATAAAACCAGGCTGGCCTTTGCTGCTGCTTCTGCTGCTGCTGCTGCAGATGTTGTGTCTTTCTTTGTCAAAACTCTGGTTGAATACCTTTTATAGTTATTTTTGTAATAATTGAAAGCTGTTTTACATAGGGAAATTTGATCATCACAGCACCTCCACATTGCACAATTATAGTGGGATACAGAATATAGCTTATGCATAATTATGCAGACAATGAGATAAATATCTATGTATGTTATGGTTTTGTTTTTTTTTACTACCACCTTGTCAGTAAAAACAAAACTAGAACATACATTTAAGATGACAGCATAAACATAAATTAGCAAACATTTATGTATGCACATGGAAGCACAAGAGATCCAAGACCAATATTCAAGTATACCTTGTGTTCGTGTGTGTGTGTGTGTGTGTGTGTGTGTGTGTGTGTGTGTGTGTGTGTGTGTGTGTGTGTGTGTGTGTGTGTGTGTGCGCATACCCCAGCCTTGAGGAGGTTCCATGTGTAGTCAATAGCACAGATAGCGCCCGTCCTCCCACAGCCAGCACTGCACAATCAGCAACACACAGGAGATTAAGAGAAGCATACATAGACACACACAAACACGCACGCACACTTGAAATTCAGCCAATCATCAGCAGAGAAAAAAAATACACTTGAAAACATTATACCATATATCAACCATGTTGTGTGTGTGTTTTTTTTTTAATGCATGTATCCGAGAGGTTTTTTTTCCCCCACAAAAATGGGACTAAGTGCAGAGAAAACACACACGTTTGCATCCAGACAGGAAGGAGACAGGAGCCGCACAGAAGCTGACGGCGTCTGACACAGAAAATCATAAAAGTTGATCTCACGCTGTCAGAGGGCGCAGTGCACTGTATGTGTGCCGACACATCGGCCCACACAAAGCATCTTTACAGACACAGAAACGCAGCTTTAAGTCCCGCTGTGCCGCAGAGGAACCAGGAAATGTCCTCAGGCTGCTCATTATAGCTGATTACACACACATGGAGCGAAGTGTGCGTGTGTGCAGCGCGCACGTGCGCTGCGTGGAATTCACAACCATGTAGCTTAGGCCTCGATTCAAGTTGATACAACAGCTCACCATTTCCTGCGTTTAATGAAAAATGAAACCTTCATACGTGATACTGTAGAATAAACGCTTCGACTGGTCATGATTACTTTTTTCAGCAATCTGTCGCTTTATTGCAGCGAGTGCACCTTGCACCAGCGAAGGTTCAGGCAAATATTACATCAACATATTGATGTGAATTTTGACACACCAGGAAAGCTCCTGGCCTCATTGGCAGTTTGGATTGATACGCTTTGACAGAACAGTCACGCCTGGTGTGTGCAGTTAACCCTTTGTGTCAGTTGCGGTGTGTAAACCGACCTGCAGTGCACACAAATGGGGACGTCGTCGTTCTCCTGGTACTCTCTCATCAGTCCGATCATATCCAGTATGGAGTCGAACGATGAGGGGACGTCGTGATCCGGCCAGTTCATATAATGGAATTGGGTTAACCTCCGAGACTCCTGCAGGCCAACACATGAGGACGTGATGGAGGATCAGCTGGAGGTCGTTTGGTGAATTTCTCTGCTACCGTATCAGTGCGATATGAACACACTGAATGATTCTGCTCACAAATGCTAAAGATTACACGTACCCAACCCCGCATCTCCCAGTTTTTAACCATTTATTAGAAGACAAGGCGACCAAACTCACATTTTCATGCTGCACCATCAGAGTCCTGATAAAGTAATCTGTTCTGGCCTGCTCGGATTCCTAAAAAAAAACAAAGACAAGGACAACATTTACACAATCACTGACTGAAATTGGGACAAAATGTGAGAACTGCAGGAGTCCACCACCCTTTTACTGCACACACAGCTTTAACTGTACATGTTGGTTCACTTACACAGGAGATTTTGAAAGGACCAAAAGTCACAGGCTCCTCTTTGACCAGCGGGAAATACCGCTCACACTTTTTCTAAGAGGAGACGAAGAGCGGGGAGTTAGTTTGAACCGAGAACAAAACACCAGACAGATACCACAGTTTCCTGTGCATGTGTGCCGTCTGCTTTCAATAAATGGCAGAGACCAAGCGCAACAGGAGCGTGAGATATTTATATACAAATGACTTTGAAGCTTTGGTAACTATTGACCGCGTCGTCTCTACCAACAGAGAAACGCACACATCAGCAGAAAGACTCCCACCAAGGCCGGACAATGTCGGACATTAATTTAAGTAGCTTCAGCCTCAGCGGACACAATAAAACACACATGCAGGTACACACACATGGACTGAAACAAATAGTAATCTTACCCTTCCCATCTCAAATTCTCGACAGGCCATTACAATAACCTGCAGAGACACAAACAGGAAGGTGTTACGTTTAAACACGTCTGTTCAGCCTGAAATGTTCTATTAATGTGAAGCTGGGTATGAGAGTGAGGACATTTTTTTTTTTTTTTTTTGTCTTTGCAAATCAGCAGAACATCATTTTTGATCGTTTCCTCTTTACTACAGCAGCTCAGGTCTTCCCTTTGATCCTACAACAGTAATTATCACCAACTGCTACATCCTGGAGCTTCTCGCAGCGATACTCCAACCTCGTCAAAGCCTCCACCTTCCTCTCGTATTTGTACATCTGCTTGAAGCTTAAGCTGTCCCCCATCTGACTTTTAATTCCTGACAACCGCATTAAATATTCATTTTCATTATTACAGTCTGACTTTGGGCATTTATTAAAACTTTGTCCACAGTGGCTTTTTTATTTTATTGCACATACACATGGCTTCTCTGTAGATGAAAATTAAAGTAGTATTTTAATAAAAATGAATCGATCATTATATCTGGAAGCAGCAGCCATTATCCATCCTTAGTTACAACATCAAGGACATGGAAATAATTACTACAGCTTTTGTGAGTAAAACCGGGAATTTATCAGGCATGTGGAATATAATTAAAACAAAATTATCTACAAATTGCGCGAACTTGCCAACAAAACTTTTAGTATGCCTCGAGCCTTTTTGCTGTGTTTTCTCTGGTTTCCTTTCACATCCAATCGGATGCACTGGAGGTGAACTAGTGACTCTTAAGATTTTGTTTCCACGATAACGATACACGTTAACAATGCATCGTCTTTGCGTTTCTGTTTCAGAAAGTTGTGCATTTACACGGCAACGTTTGGCAAACGAAGTCCGTTTCCTGTTGGGCCACTTGCGGGTGCTGTTGGTTGTTTTTGTAATGAAACCACACACACACACACACACACAACAGAGAACAATCAGCTCGCGCATGTGCACAAGAGCTGTTCACTACAGCCGCGGTGCGCATGCGCAGTAGCAAGTTTTCCGTCGTCTACAAGGAGACCGAGCATTTTGAAAATTGTGTTTTCAGTGGGATGCAAGATGGACCTAAGAATATTTTTCCAGGCCTCGCCAGTCCTAAGAGTTTTAGTAATGCACTCAAAAGCATCTCTAACTCATTAGAAGACATACAAACAAATGAATGTTCATCAACAGCTCCCTTGTCCTCTCTGAATCCTGAAGATATCAACCCAATAAAACCTGAGGTGATGTTTGAAAGCTTCTTTTAGAGATGTGATGCAACGCTCATTTTGTCCTTTCCCATGTGTTTTTTTTTGCATGTCGAGATGCATTTCATAGGTCACGGGTCCTTAAAATCATGGCGTCTTATAAAGACGCTCGGTGTGCAGCTGGTTTTTGTGTTAGAGCTGCAAATGTGTGGCTCCAGGTCTGGATGGGTTGAAAAGGCTGAATATAGTGCCACCACTCAGACATGCTGCTAAATTTCACTCATGGCTAACCGCAGCGCTGCAACAAAAGTCCAAAAAGCATTCCCCACTGACTTTTATGAAGTCTGGATGGGGCCAATTACAAACCAGTCCTATTTTCATGCTTGGAATGACTGAGGGATATTGCACATTTTCAAATACATGTATATTTCACATTTGTGAAACCGTCCTTGAGCTTAAAAATAGGTTTCATTTGCATGATGTCAGACTGTTATGGGGTATTTCTGAATGCCCTCTCGGGAAAAACAATCCGACAATATATTGAACCGTCCAGCATATTGCGGACTACACAAACACACAGAAACAGAGAAGCATCAGGGTTTGATATTCCTGATCCTCCATGTTTCTCTCCGCTGGACACTGGTCAACGGCCTCAAAGAGCGAGCGCTCCGAGGAATGTAGACCGGGCAGTATCAGTTCCTTCCTACTCACAGCTACATTGTACTCCCAGATCATCCTCCAGAAGTCCATGACAGTGTTCGGCAGCGGGCCCTGAGTTGCGATGTAGGCCTCTGGGCCGTCCATACCCTGAAGAGAGAAAACCTGATCAGGTCAAATACCCGGTCTTCACATGAGAAATCACAACAAAACAACACAATCCAGCCAAAGAGAAAACAACTGGAATCTCACCTTGATGAAGTTTGCGTTGATATAATCTGTGTCCTGATTGGTTGTCTTTAATGTCAGCTTAACTCTACTGTGGTCAACTGGGGAGAGAAACAAAATGAGCAATAAATCCAGTTCATTCCTTTAAATGTATTCTTTTTTTCCCCTTTTATAAAATTATATATACATTATAAAAAAGTAGGCTCAACAAACTGAAACAGAAAACGAAAGGCCGAGTGGATCAAGAATATGCGATGTTCTGAGGTTAATGGACGTGCAGCAATATCCTCTGTGTGTGTCTGTGTGTGTGTGTGTGCGCACACATCTGTTGCAGATGAACCAGTTCTTCCCTTTCTTTGTTATGAGCTCATTCACTAAAAGCCTTAATGAATGGATGGCTGGATGGATGGATGGATCGACGGAGGAGAGAAAGAGGATAAAGGTAGAAAAAAGTAGGACAGATGTTGGGTCAGGAAAGCTTCCCCGGAGGCCATTAAGTACAGCCAGAACTCTATAAAACACAGACAATTACAATGTGCCAATAGCCGGGCTTGTGCTAAACGCTCGTCTAAATACGTCCATGAAAGCAATATTTTGAGGATTAATTTTTTTTTTTTTTTTAATGAATTGTCTTTTTAATCGTCTGACCTCCTTTTGTGCTTTGCTTTTTATCAGCAAGACCATGTTTTCTCACTTTGTCAGGTTATGGTACAGGCTGGATATTAACTTTATTTTCTGTTGCATAACATAAATCTGATGCCAACTTGTGGGAATGCACAGTGTCGAAGCAGCTGTTGGTAACATCTGGCCCGAACCTAAATATCAGTATTTCTTTTGTTGAGGATCAGTTAGAGGCGTGACAAAATAAATGATAGAGACGGAAGTAAAATAGCACGTCGCTATGAGATGCAGGGCGGCAAAGTTATAAATACGTGATGGCATTTCACACATCTTCACTGTGACGCCCTGACAGACCTGCAGCAGGTCCTCAGACCAGCGGTGGACTCTACCACCGCTCAAGAAGGTATTTAGTTTACAACAGGGCTGCAGTGTGACGCCTAAAGAGGCGCACAAACACAAACTGAGCATATTATCATTCAGAATTGACGGCAACTGAAGCTCGATGACACAACTTGTAGTTTGTTTTTTTCTTTTGTTGCTTGTTTGACCTTTGAATAAGGAGCACCGCCTTCTTATAACTCCCATCGTAATGTTATGATTATCTAAGACAGTAAAAAGCTTGTTGATCAGAGGAAGTGGTTTTCACAGAGCACACAGCGGTTTTTTTTTTCTTTGTATTCCGTTACATAATGCACCTCATCCAATATGCTCTCTGTTTACATGTCTTCCTCCAAATGTTAGTGAACTTGAACTATGCAGTCTTCATAAGGGAGAAGAAAAATATGAGTAATTTCTCACAAGACAACTTGTTCACATCCCAAAAGTTAGACGTGGGAAAATACGAATGATCCTCCTACAGAGTGACTTTGCATTAGTAGATTGAGCAGGACTTACATGGCAGTATATCTTTATATCTGTTCTTCTTGACGTTCTCCTCCTTTTCTCCCACGTTGGTCGGGTAGATCTTCTCCGTCCGGTACTTGGTCGATAACCGTCGTAACCGCTGAAATAAGCAAGAAAAGGTTTAAGTGGAGGGTAAAACCTGGCTCCCGGACAGAAGTGACACGTGCTTTGTTTTGAGCTTCTCTTTAACGGAGTGACAAAAAAAAGCTGCTTTCACAACAACTCTGCATACGTCTTTTTCGATTTCTTAGTCAAGTGTGAATTTGTGTAATTGTCTTTCAGGTTTGGTGTCAGATCAAACGCTGATCAACAGGTGTACGACCTGCAGACCCGGTAAATTGAAGCGTCATCTTAACGTGTCCACAACATGAGCGTCAGTATATTAGCCTTGTTGTTTGATTCACAAGAAAATCAGACAACAACTGATCTTTAGTCTGAGATGGCCAAAGTCACAGCGTATAGCTGAACACACACTTCTTATTAATGCCAAAGTACCCGAGTCACTCTCACACACTGCCTCTACTCTTTGTCTGACAGCACACAAAATGAAATGTGGCCAAATCTAATAGCAACTGACGCTGATGAAGACGCGTTCGGTTAATAGGAAGTGAGTAATTACATGGCTTCAGGTCTGCCAGCAGGCTGAAGCGTACCAAGAAGTCCTTGAACACTGTTGGTAACTAAAGAAGAGTTTTGTAGATTGTCTATATGTGACTAAAAATGTGTTTAAAACTCTTTCTGAGACAATCTTGTTGCAGATTTTCTGTGTTTGCACACTAACGGAGGGCGAAGGTGCCTGAAAGCATCAACACCAAATCCACCAATTCACTTCGGGCAATTCTTTATCCCACGGTTCTTTAATTCATGACTTTAACGTGACTTTGAGCTTCTCTCTGAAACTTTAATAAGACACTTCAAAAGCTGGAAAAACTTTTGTAGCAGGAGGAGAAAAAAAGATAGTGCTGCTCTGACAGCAGTCACATGGTATCACTCTCAGGGGCCCTTTTTAATTTTCTCCGTCAGTTAAATCACTTTTTTCTCTTTCGAAGACAGTCAGGAAATTAGACATCTCTCCCCCCGCCATTTTTTTTTTTTTGCCTCAATCACTCCTCCCCTCTTACTCGCTGCGAGTATGAGAAAGTCAGCGTGGGCGTTCGGGCTTCTGGAGCCTCGTGTGAAGAATGGTCCCACCTCTCTTCTCTTGCTTTGGCTTCATCCTGTTACTGTAACACCGACATGAACCGTGCATCCTCAGTTTGTCAAACTCGGGTTTGAGGCCTGTCCTTGTTTAACTTTTGCCTCCACGCCAATGTAGACGTCTGATGTGCTCAGAATGGGGCCCTGAAACATGACAAGGCTTCCACCTCTAATCTCTAAACCACAAAGCGGGACTATCAGTGAGAGAGGAAGCAGAAGAGGTACAGAGGAGGCAGTGGGCGGTAACACAGCTGTGTGTGGATGCATGTGTGTGTGTGTGTGTGTGTGTGAAGTAATAGCATTAGGGCTCCTCTGGCCTCATGCGAATTACATTTGAAACAGAGATCTGCTTCTGTGTTGGGCCAGAGCCTGGGAACACACACACACACACACACACACACACACAGACAGACAGACAGACATACACACAAACACAAGATCAGAAAAGGCTGGCGGTAATGATAAAAAGCTTCCCTTTGTAGCCCTGTTAACTTAGTTTACGGCAAACTGAGGGGGAAAAAATGGCTCCTTTCACAATAAAGACTTTGGGCTTACATCACTAAATTCCTTATAAAAGCAGAAAACAATTTTATAAATAGTGCATTTATCAAGCAAGATTTCAAATGCTCAGATGCTGGGGAAAATGTATCTAATGTCTTGTTTAATGACCCATCTATTCTTCTTTTGTAGAGTTTTAAGCAACCAAGAAGAGAGGGAGCAGTGTTATTTTGAAATATACATTATTTAGGATTTTGGCTATTTAACTCTTAATACACCACCATTAGGGACGGGCACTGAATTCAGTACTTTCAAAGGTACCAAACGAATTCCATCTGAAATACGGAGTACTGATTCACGTAAAATCAAACGGTACCATTTTCCGGTACCTGAACGCATCCTCGTAACTGTGAAGAGTGGAAGAGTGGGCGATCTTCCGAGCAGGACTTGAACATAACATTTTGCACGCACATGAGCGTAATGACGTCAGTAGCTGCAGCAGTGAACGGAGGAAGCACGGTGGAGAGAATGCGCTGAAAAGTTGAGCTACGCTTTTCAAAAACGTGATGCCGATTCTGCTCGCTGCAATGCTGGTGAAGGGAAGTGACGGGAAGACTTCTAATCTGAGGAAGATCAGAGTTCAGCACGATGAAGAGTTTGCTCGTTTGTGGAGCTGGGTTTTTATTTGTGCATTATTAAGAAAAAAAAAAACACTACGTAATGATAATTAATGGTTTTCATGTGAAACGGTGCGACTTCGCACCAAGGCTGTAGTAAACAGTTGTTCTGCACATGCTCAGTCGATGGACAATAAGAACAATGTTTCCTCCAGAGTGTCACGACTCTGTTCAAGTGTGTGGCTTCATCACAAAAACACCCAACAGCACCCACTAGTGGGACGACATGGAACCTCCATTGTTTTCAAAATGTTGCCTAGTAAACACAAAACCTTTCTGAAAAGGCGTTTTTTTAACTTGAAAACGCTGACACTGAAGCACGTAGTTAACTCACAACGTTTTGAAAACAGCCACGACTCCCCTTGACCAAAAGCTGACTGTGAACTGAATACCTCTGGGAAAGAAACTAAAGGTTTTTACGCTGTATGACGGGACTTCGCGGGACATCGCGAGGTGAAGACCACTAGAATGTACTACGGAAGAATGACGACTTTATATGCGATTGAAGCGTATGCTTGTAGGAAATAAAGAAAACAAGCTGTCTTGTTCTCGTAGCATTTATCTGGAAAACTTGGTGTAGAATAAAACAGGGTGTAAAGTGTACTCCCTGGGATCCAACAAGCTATTGTTCAATTGGTTGTTGGAGCGAGACTGTGGCCATGAAATGTGTGATATTTTCAGATGATTACAACTGCGATGATAGCTGTCGGCTAACCGTATGGCACAACAAAGATTTTAACCCGGAAAGACATAGCTGCGATTGCCTCTCTTTTGTCTGAAATGACCAAAATCTGTCCGTTTTCACATTTCTGAAGTGCATGTTTCCACTCTCACTTGTCACACTCATTTCATATATACCCCG
>OMNM01031027.1:0-11728 GCA_900302745.1 Parablennius parvicornis
CGTGTGTGTCTTAGCCTTCTCTGTTATCGGCACACACACTGCCACTGTGGTTTAGGAAAGACATTCTATTATTCAGGTGTGGGTTTTTTTTTTTTTTTTTTTTTTTTTTTTTTTTTTTTTGTAATAATAATAAAGAGAAATAAAGTGTTTGGAGCAAGCACAAAACAAATGAAAAAACTCAAGTTTATCCATGTTGTTTAATTTATCCATAAATGATGACATGAAAAAAAAGAAGAAAACTGCTCTCTGTTTATGCTGTTGGCTCATTTCACACTCACGCATAATTTCTTCCACTTTGGGGATCCGTCTGGCCATAAGCAGCTCTGCTTACCACCGTCATATGTACCACACTCAAACTGTCACGTCATAGTTTATTTTGTGGCTTTTCATTTGTCCGCATTACCTTAAATGTAAATGTGAAGTTTTCTTCTGTAATAATAATTCTTCAAAGAGTGGTGATATACTATAGAAGCCCAGTGGTTCGTCTATATGGCAGTAGTACTATTTTGAATAAAATGTAATCCTTTTTTTTTGGATGTCTTGTTTTTCTTCATCACATGAAAACATTTTGTATCATCAACCCATTCTGAGCTGAAATCATGATAATCTTGTGTGGTCCCAACAGTCTTCTGGAGAAGGATTCAGGATGAGGTAGATATAAATTTCAAGCAGGCCTCTGTGGAATTGACAGTTCTAAAAGAAATCTAAAGTAAATAAAGGTCATTGTTTATATTGATTTATTTTTATCCTTTATTTGACTTTCAGCTATGTAATATTATCCATCTTTCATTGCACTAGGACAGGTATATGGTTCCATGTTCCTACAGCTGGCAGCCATAATAAAACATTCCTGGCACTAAGGCTCCTTTTACATGATGTTTTTGAGTGAAAATAGAAGACTTTTATCATGTCTTGGGTGTGTGTTTACATGGCAAATGTGCTCAAGGCCACCCATGGTGGAACCTTTCGAAGACGCTCCAGTTCTGTGTCCATGGGAAAACAGACCTGGTTTTAAACGCTGCTACTATGCATGTGTATCACATCTATAGTAAATAATTCTTCTGCACTTGCACTAGTAGATCAAAAATAACAAAAATGGCAGCCTCCAGAGTTGCAGGAATCCGTTCATGTTCCCCTGGACGGGGTAGTTTTATATGTTATATGTTTATGGCGTAATGTTCTGTGTGTGTGTCGTGTGTGTAGTTTTATTCCAAAAGCAAAAAAAAACAGCTTGTGGCCTGGCACGCTAATTACATTGTTTTCAGTTTTTTTTTTACATTTCTGTCTAAATAGACATCATTTCCAATTCATTGACGTGTAATCTTTTCAGAAAAGGATATGCAGAAAGGATGCCTTATCATTTGAAACATTGTCATCCAATCAGGGCCTAAAAGCCTTGAATAGCCTTCTGAAAATCAGGATGGAGTTGGTAACTTTTATTAATTTGTTTAAGAAGCAAGAATAAAAGACCACATGTTATAATGAGGGATCCCAAACAGAAGGGTGACTTAAAGCTCTGCTCATGAGATATCTTCATTACCTGAGACAACGATTTTCTACTGGAACATAATCAATCATTCAGTTTGAGTGAGTCTTTTTACCCAGTCACATCTTTCAGCTCTGGTTGAAAGAAGTTAAAAGTTATACTTTATTACATTTCAGGTATAGAAGAAAAAACAAAAAGAAACAGTTAAAAAAGCTTTTTAAACTGTAATATTGTTTAAATAACCTTCAGAAGATCTTTCAGACATTAAATTGAGCACTGGGTGCTGTCTATATGACCGGTGTCACCTGCTGACTGAAGAGAGGTTTACAGTAATTCAATTTATTAAAGATGATGAGCATGATAGAAAAAAAAAAAACTTTTAATACAGAGTGTTCAAGTATATTTAGGAAAAGACACACACAAGAGTATTGTTTTGCATAATACCTTCAAGCTTTAAAAACCCTGACATGTTGATAAAGATCTCAAATATTGCATCCCCCAAACATTTATTCGTCATTTAAAAGAAAGATTTGTTCTACTCTGAACATATTTTTCAATTGTTAAACGTTGCAGCTCTGTATATGGGGAGGTTAATGTGACCAAATGCTAAACACGTAAAGAAGTAATCGATGTTAGGTGAGCATGTCTTCCGAATGACAAGATAAGATATCATAATGACAAGATATCTTGATGACCCAAATGCACTTTGTGAGATTTTCAGTTTACTCTGCATATCATGGTCGGCACAGCTAAGTTGTGGTTTGCATCGTCGATTCACAAGAATATAACCTGCTTCAAATGTATATTCATATTTTAAAAGCTTAGTGTGGTTGGATAGCGAGACAAATTGAGTGTAAATGCTCATTAAAAGTATTGACTTGAAAATAATTAGTGTCTCACATGTGACACTCTTCATTGATCACTGTTAGTACTGTTTAAAATGGGAAAAATTGGCATGCAAGAGAAGAAAACAGCATTTGACAAGATGGTGTTCGAAAGTTACCTGGACATTAGTGCCACAAAGGCTAAATAATTAAATGCTTGACTTCAGAAGGTGGAAGCACACTGAACACATATTTATTAGTGTTACTCTCGGTCCGTTTAATGCACTGATACATTTTCTGTTTCTGATATTTGATCTTTTGTGGAATCCTACACCAATGTGGGGTCCATCAATCTCTTCACATGTAATGTTTGTGTTCCAGCCTCAGAAAGGAAGTGAAAGGTACTAAAAGGTTTTATACCTCCTGTGGTTTTGCAAAGCCGTCAACCAAATGAGCTGGGTTGGGATGGGCTGGGTGCGGTTTACACGTGAGATATTGTCTATTTGTGTCTGTAATTTAAGAAAGGCCTTTATGTGCATGTATGGAACATTGCGATTAAAGTGTGTGGGCAGGAAATGGCTGATGAAATTGGCACTTTTGGGCTGGAGCCATAACTCACAATCGCTTTCATTACAACGTTTTTTTTGGTCCTTTGGAGATGCTGCTTTTAATGTGTTGTTTTGCTGCTACGGCTCACAACAATGAGACACTTAAGTTTATTATTATGGAGGACTAACGCTATCAAAAAAATTTAATTGCTATTGCATTAATTCAACTGAATTCAATATTTCGGCTCTAGATTGTTCCTCCCTTTCATCGAAGGCCGAGCCATGTGATTTGTATGTGTTGTTTGCGCAGCATATTGTGAGTGTGAGCAGACACGTGGAGGCTTTATGTGTGTTGGGAGTGTGTACATCCTGCAGTGAGGAACATATGTCAACTTCTGTGACCGCCTGTTGGCAGTGGGGGCTGAAGATGATGTACCATGTTGCATTGTGGGTGTGTTTGTGTGCTGTGACAGACATACTGTATTTGCACAGTAACGTGTATGTGTGTGTTAGTGTACGTCTGCATCTGATTGTTATTTGGAATCCACATGCTTTCACATACAGATTGAGAGTGTGTGTATTTGTCTTGTGGCTGTCAGCACGCTTGTGTGAGTTAGTGTGTGTCAGCTCCACAGCCCTCCACCGTCCTGATTCATGACACGGGTGATTTGGTAGGCAGTCAGTCAACGTCACGAGCCGGCCAGCAGCGCCTGCCCCCCGCCAGCACCGACCTCCCTCTGCCTCTCAGCACATGTACCGCCTCCTCCCAGGCCACGGTCACAGATACTCTGACATCGACCACCCAACAGTGCCTTAAACCACTGAGTCATACTGCAATGACCTTATCCTGACTTTCCCACTCAGTTCTGTGCTCAATTTAGTCGTACGGTCCGATGATCCAGTTGTTGTTTTGTTTACCGTGATGAACCGTTGTTTATATACTTTATTTCACTTGAGATTTAATTCTTCATTTGCGAGTCAGGCTTTTTTTTCCTTCTGTGTTTTACTGCATGAAGAACAGCTTCTATTGTTTTGCAGACTCATATTTGTGACAGGCATTTGTGTTCTTACCCATAATTATGAGTCAGGAAACATTAGCATATTGACTCTAGAGAGAAAAGAGCACTTGTATTATGTTGCAAAACATTTAGATACTCCAGAAGTGGAAAAAAAAAAGATAAATGTTGTCTTATCATTGCTTGATCTCATTGCGCTCTGTTTTATGCTAATCTGTCAGTTACCGAGCACCACAAGAAGAATATACAATACCAATGCTCGCCATTTTTACTAATTCACTTCTCACTTTCCAAAAAGACAATAGGAGTTATTCACAAGTTTTGAAATCTCTACATAACAAATGTTCATGCAAGATAATCTTCACAAGTCAATAAAAAGTTGTTAGAACTGGAAAGCTGAGATCCTGTGAACTGATAAATCTGCAAAATGAGCCAATTTGAATATTTTCATAAAATCTTAACAAAACTGTAGAATTGAGACAGTTTGTGTTTGAGGTGAGGGCGCAGTGTTTCAGCGACTTCCTTGGTCACTATTTTTCAGAATATGCTTTGTTGCTATCATTTTGTTTCTACCTTCAAAGTACTTTGATTTGCCCTGCTCCTGAGTACTTACCTTGACTGCATTCTACTTGTTAAAGACAAATTAACGGAACTGAGCCCATACATAGCACTGACAAAATCTTGTGTCGATTCCGTGGTAACATTAACTTTTCTCGAAGATAATTGCCAAGGTAAGACAAAAAATAATCTCTTACTCTTATTTAAAACAACTTCTGTGTTTGCTCATCATTGGCTGACGTTCTGTTCATGCTTTGATCTACAGTAATGGCGTTTATATTTTCGTAATCTGCAGTCTCTGCTTTCATTCATTGCATGGTGTGTGAGTTTGGTATTAAGTGGGATGTCCCTAAATCTTTAGAAAAATTTGAGATTTTGATTTTAGAATAAATTTCTAGATGCTGTATAACAGAGATGACCTAGAGAATATAAAGCATTACATTCAGTAGAATGAGAGAACACGTTATTCCAGTGTACTGTAGAATACCCTGAGACTGTACCAAACCGCAAAGGCGATGGCATCGACCTCAGCGTTGGCCTGAGATCACCTCAAAAAGAACAGATGACAGATGGATGTGGGAGGATGGAGCGATAAACTGACAGAGCTGAAACGTGGAGTGCTACAAGAGTGTGTCATCTGTTGGGATGGCAGCACAGAGAAGCTTTTGTTTCCCCAAGTGTGTGATTACAACATAATGTGTATATAACTGAGCGCGTGTGCTTGCACAAGGGTAGACTCAGAGGTTTTAGGTTTTAAAGTGTCTGCTGTGGTTTGTTTAATATTGTTTCCCTGTTGAGAGATTGTTGATTGACCCAGACAAGCAGTATTCACTGACTGAATATTTACACTTGCTGCTTTAATTCATTTGGAAACTATTGGGTTGGCTAGCGTGCGTGGGTGGGTGTGTGCAAGAATTATGCAAATCTTCAGCTTTCCATACCAGGAAATCTTTGACCTTACTTCATTGTCTTTAAGGAAGAGATCCCATTCACACCGTTCCCCAAAGGTGCTGCGCAGCATGACCTCTGACTTGTACCCATCGAGGGACCCTGAGTAGAAAACTAAATTCCAGTGTGATTCCACTGCTCAAAGACCTCAATCCGTCTTCCCCTCACACTCTGAGAGGTTGTGACATGTGACATCTCTCAGATCCTCCTTCTTTCCATATTTTTTTCCCTGCGTCTGAGCTCTATTTCTGAACGTCCACACCACTTTTCCAGATTATTTGTTAGCGTTTCAGCCTTTCAGTCCTACTCGGGCAGCTTTTCATCCACTGAATGCAAGTCTTTTAGAGCTGTGCTCTACAGTGTACACAAAGGTTTGTGACGCTGTTCAGCATTCTCCTTTTGAAAAAAAGAAACACTGCCACGGTGTACACAAGCTAAGATGAATGGCATAAACAGAGACCTTTGGGGCAAGTAATCTACATTGTAAACAGCAACATGTGCGCCCTTTTCTCTAAAGTCTAGACCCTGTTTCAATCTGCCTTTTCTGCACTTCCTCTCTCCTCATTCACTTTTTTCCTCTCACTATTCCCCCCATTGCTCTTTGCCAATCTTATATGCCTCCCTTTACTTAACTGTCCACCACTACATGCCCTTCCCATCTTTCTCCTCCTTCCATTCCATCATTCCAGCTCCTCCCTTTGCTGTCTTCTCCCTCCTGCCATAGTGACCATATACTGGCCTTATGAGAGGTATGGAGCAGCCGTCGGTCACATGCAGCTGAGTGCTTTGTATTAGTTATGCACACATGACTTTCAGACATAGTGGCTCCCAGGTACTCTGTGTCTCCCCATCTTTTCTCAGCATCTTTTTTTTATTATTCTTTTTTGCTTCTTCCCTTTTGGGTTTTTGTCTTTTTTTTTTAATGCACCATTTATGAGCTGCAGGGTTTGCTTCTTCCTTTTTCTATTCATGAAGGGCTTTTGGCCATTAAAAGTGCAGCTTGAGTCACGTTGAACATTTCAAGTATATTCGTTTTGAATCATACTGCTTATCTGGCATTGTTTTGGGCCTGTGGCAAATTATTTTTCAGAAATTGAGCACATGTTTATAGAACTCCCTCATCTTTATTTATTTCCTCACTAAGGGTTGTTATCCATGGCTAGATATCTTAGCTTTCAATAAAGAAGTGAAGCTGGAAGCTGGTGGTGACGGGAGAGAGTGGTGATTTTAAATAAAACAGGTTTGCTTTTCTTTTTGCTTTAATACTTTTGATTTATTATGAATCACGAGTCTGCAAACTGTTTTAACATAGAGTGCCACTTTAAAATCTTCTTGTGTGCTAAAGTCATCAGCAGGCTAAAGGTTAATAAAAAGACTCATTCTAAGCATGTTGATTAGGTACAATAACAAAACATATCTAAATCATCCAAAGTGGGCTTCACATTTTGAATATTTTAAATGTGTAAAGACTTTCTTTAATGGAAATGTATGCTCTGGAGGAGAAGCAAGTCCTCATCCAATATGGTGGCCATGTTGATACTGTATATCATCTCCAGTCTGCAGCAGCGGTCAGTGACAAATCTACTCAACTATATCTATGACAACAAACTCCCTTTGGAAAGTGACTAAGAAAAGCAGCAAGCTGGATTTTTTTTTTTTTTTTTTTTTTATCATGCCCCACCACACACACAAAAAAAAAACATTTCCAACAAACTTGGGGTTTTCCTGGATATGTAAAGACCACAATCATTGATGTTTAAGAAGTAGATGTCCTCACTTCACAGACGACTCACAATACTTACATAGAGGATATCATTACATCCACACTCCCCTCGTGCTCATACACATCCGTATAGCTTTGTTGTACAGCAATCTTTTTCTTTGTCATCAAGCAGCTGTAAACTGCGAGGATTCATGCCCTCACTGAAATGTTACATTCATGTGTGTCCTGTCTGTAACAAAGCTGGAAGGAAAATGATTGATCATTTATGGAGAAAAATTGAGTCATGGGGAGTATCTAAATTTCTGTTTTGCGTCTAGAAAAGTTTAGGAACCCCTGCCTTACCCCCTTTTCAACCCCTTGTCACCCCCTTGTCACCCTTGTGACAATGTTACAAAGCTGGTTTCAGTTTTTAATTTAAGTCTTTGTGTGGTCATCTGCTTAAGACACCAGTAGGCAAGATGATGAGTCTAGTGTCAATTTACATCCAACTATAACTACTGCTTCATTTACAGTATCTGGATGTTGAAAGAGAGGCTACTAAGAAAGAAGTCAGTCAAACGAACGTGGGCTTTTAAGAAAAACAATGATAAAAGAATAGATGAGCAAACTATTAGTTTATTTCTCCCCCACATGATGAACTCTTGTTGGATTTCTCTGTTTTTTGCTACTAAATTCAAAATGGGAATGAAAATGAATACATGTAACCTACATGATATATTTGGTTGTCAAAGGCTCCAATACAGTGTATGAGAATCAAACTAGATCAAAACCTAGACAACTAGTGCAAGTTTTTTTTTTCTGAATGTTGTTTCAAAATGAGATCAAACACTGCAGGAACCATACCACCTCTTCTTATTTCAATTAAGGCATTTCAAGTGAATTAGCGAGCAGATCCACCCGCCCCTCAAGGCTTACAGAGCAATTATTGATGACTTTGCATACAAGAGATTGTGAATCTTACAAATAGGACACATTTTTAAAGCTGTGGTTCCTCTAAATGTGCTTCTTGAGTAAAATGTGATAAAGCAGAGCTGTTCTGTTCTGTGAATGTCAGAGCATGTCTGTTTTTTACTGAGTCTCCCTGAAAAATTGTCTTTTACCATAATTTTCTTTTTTGACTTTCTAGAATGTATTGTAATGGAGATATATCAAAAAAACAAAAAACAAAACAAAACAAAACAAAACATCCAGGTCCTCACAGCTACCTGTATTTTCTCAGAACTATTTTCGTTGGGCCATTTTTATAGACTGTCTGGCTTCTGGCCATTGGCTGAAGTTTCTCTTGTTGAAATCTGATTGTCATTGCTTTAATATGAATTTAATCTAGAGATATAATGACCTACAGCCGACACTCATTGACCACGCTCAGCAGTGTCAAAGTTGGTTTTAATAGACCCACTCTGTGTACTTAAAAGTCCTGTTCGCTTGAAGTCCTTGATGATACACTCTTTCCTGGGTGCTATTAAAATGCAGTTTTCAGGTATCTGTTGTGCTGATAGGGAGCTTGACTTTGGTTTGGGTACTGAGATGGGGCAGAGAGCCCAGAATGTCAACACGGACTGATGACGTCAGGAGCAGACTCTCAGGGACGGCTCTACCCAGCATGCTTTGCTTGTAGCATTTCTGCAGTGCTCATAAATATTGAAAAGGTTATGAAAAGAGAGATTGGGAATAAGTGAGAAAGAGAGAGTGAAAGAGAGAGAGAGAGAAGAGGCTTATTGAGAGGGAACGAGAGGCTTCAGAGAGCTGATTGAGGGTAAAGGAATGAGAAAGAAACAGGCTTAAGGAATGATGACAAGAAGTGCATTGATGGGATGCATGGCGGCGCAAATGAAGTGTCTATGAACTGAGTGGTTCAGGACTGCCTCGCCCTGTCATTTTATAGTCCCTAACTCTCTTATTTTTTGTGCTTTAGGTAGAAATCTAATGAATAACAATAAAGAAAAAAAATGAAAATGGATGAGAGAGAGAGAGAAAGAGAGCAAGTGGAAGTGGAAGTAAAGTGCAGAATATACTCACATGTTTAGTCCAAACAAAATGTCCACCTAAACATTAGAAAAGTGTAGTGTTGTAGCAACTAAATAAAAAAAAAACTAAAAATATTCTGTCATTTGATATTACACTCTGATATGTAGTTCTAACTCACAATCGCCACAGCAGGCGAGCCATGTATTATTAACGACATATACATGGACAGATTGTCTGCATACATGCAGTTAGGACTTGTTTCTCCCATTGTCTCTGTTGTTTCCATTTTAACTTTTAATCAGTATTTTGCTGCTCATAGCTCCAGTTTCAATGCATAGTACACGTGAAGCCTATGTAATTACACACAACTGTACTGTATTTGGACATATTTTCTTGAAAATAAAAAACAGCACGCTTTGATTGTAACGCTTTGCCGAAGCAGTGGCCTGACTGAGGCTATAAATATTTCAGAGGCTCTGTTTTAGCACAGCGACGGAGGAGACAACAGGAAGATCCTCGTTTTGATCTGTCACATCATTGCAGTGAGAAAGAATAATATTAGGCGCTGCAAAATATATTCATCCCAGCAAATCATTTCATCTATTCAGCACTGTATGAGTGAGCTGATTCTTTCTTAGGAGAAATGGAGCAAAGCCTCCCATATATATCTACGTGGACATGAAATTGTTTGACAAGGCAAATATACCTATTGGCTGATTTTGGTCAGAATCAGTTAGATTTACTATTAGACTTTGGTGTTCTTTATTTTACAATAATATATCCCAGTGCTGTTGTTTGGGAATATTACCTTGAAACCTGTACCGCACTTATTTCAAAACATCTTCATGAACGTTTCTCATGAGTAAGTACTCTGCAATAGAACATAATTTACTTACAAGTGAAGTAATCTGATCTCCCAGTATTTGTTCGCTTTAATTCCAAAGCACACAGTCTTTCTTTTTGCAGCCTAAAGCTTCAAAAAGCAATAATGAACAATGAAAAGAAAACATGAGGCTTTCTTGAGGGGCCATTTCTTTTGAAATGGAAATTTAATTGGAATTTTTGTAGAAATGTGTTTGTGTCAATCAGATTAGACGACAATAGATTGCAAATGCAGACTTTTACACACATTTAGATGGGCAATAATTTGATGTTCAAGTAGATGCAGGCCTGTGTCAGTGTGCATTAAAACCTGTTTTATGTTGCGCGATCCATCTATGTGTCCATCCATCTCCACGCGTCCATCAATACTGGATCAACTCTTATTCTGTAGAAACAGCAGGACTCTATTGATCTTTATTCTCTGGGCTGGGACTTCACCTTGCCAGGCTAAGGCCTGCTTTTAAATTGATCTCCCCTCGCCAGGGTGGATATGTTTAATTGTGGCTTTACAAGAATCACTTGCTGCCACTGATAGGGTTATACAGCAGCCAGATAACAAAGCACAAAGAAGTATCATTTCAGCATCCATTATGCCAACATATCAAGCAATCTAAACAACACTATCAATACGTGGTGTGAAAGTCAATAATTACTCTATCTATTGGAAGAAAACTTGTGTTTCCCAAAAATCTGTTCAAATCTAGAATGTATTTTTCGATTGTCTATTTCCTTTTAGTTTGAAAACATTTTGAGTTGTAACTGTTTGATGAAGAAGACATATTCTCACAAGAGACTGAGTGCAGACGGATCATCTGGAGCGACAGATAAATACAATTATGTGTCGTCTGCATTAAGTTGATGATTAGTTTCATTGGTTATCTTTTCAAGTGATAACTGGAAAAGAAAAGAAACTCACAAGGAACCCTGAGTAATACCACAGTGTATTTGTTGGTTCAACTATAAATCCCAACATCCTCCCTGGTTTTATATGGATTTAATATGATTTCATATTACTCTAGTTTTTCTTGTATTATGAGCTTTATATATGATTAGATTCCACATGAGACTGACTTTACTCATCCACATAATGAAGTGTTTTGCAACCATACACCAGCTCTGATTGGTAAATAGTTCCAAATAAGCTTAAGTTGACTTCATTTTTTTTAAATGAATATGATAATTTTTGCCTTAATTATTGGAAATTAATATGCAAATTTTTGCAGGCGGAAACTGGGAAAGAATAGAAAAGACAATATTGTGACTATAAGAGTAAAGCTCCAGAGTGTTACATCATCATATTTCATAACATTATGCTGATCAGCAATTTTCTGGTGCTCTTTCCTCTTTGTGTCAACGATAACACTTTACACTTGCAGCCTTGTGATGAGGGACCTGGAGACGATCTTGAAGAGCTGTGTGGGAAAGGAGAAATACTGCCAGTAATGTCGTAAGTGATAAGTCAGGTGGCTGGTTTTTAATTGTGCCAATGTGTGGCACAGTGTAGCTCGCACCAGAGATGCTACCTGGTGCAGAGGTTCCTTTTTAATGTGTGGTAGAGGAAATCATTAATACCTTGCATAGTATCCAATGTTCAGGGTTGATTTCTCTGAAGACCAATTACTGATACTGAGATAAACAGTTTTTGGGCACAATGTTGTTATGCAATATCTAACACATATCAATTAACTTCTTTTTGTTGTTAGAACTTTTCACTTTGTTACTGTAGTCAACAACAAGGGTCTGCGTCATAGTCTTAAAAAATCATATATGCTTTG
>OMNM01031028.1:10920-22053 GCA_900302745.1 Parablennius parvicornis
GGAGGAGGGGGGGGGGGGGGGGGGGGGGGGGGGACTGGAAACTTAATCCGAAACACTCCGCTTTGCTTGAAGACAAATGTCTACAAGGCAGCAGACTGTAAATAATTCAGTGGCGACTACTGAGTATATCCCCACATTCCTCTAAACACATCAAAAATAGATTGAGATCAGATTTGGATGTCTTGTAGTCCATTCCAATTCGCTCTAGTCTTCCTCTCTATCTATCTGTCTACCTATCGCTATATATATCTGTATCTCTCTCTACAAAGTCTAAAATTTTATCACAACTTTTGAGTGACAAATGTCACAGATGTAATGTAGAGCAGTCAAAATACCATCACTGTTGCTTTAAGTGCAAAAAGCAAATGCCTCACATTGCATTTATTGCCTATAGATCTAATATTGACAACATTTTGGATCATTTTCAGCGTTTGACTTGAACCGGAAATATAATGCACTCCAGTGCAAAGAGATCAAATATAGTGAATCAAGTTAAAGTGAATGATCAAGCCTGAGGAGAGAAGGCGTATCCCACCATATTATACTGTACATATATCATAAAAGCTTCTGTGTCTGTGAGGAAGAGTCTGAGGATTATAGACAAGCCTGTAAACTGTGTTCACACAGGGGACAAGTGGACAGACTTCAGCACATAACTAATCCACAAGCTGCATCCCTTTCTTTTCCCAGCCAAAAATGTAGTTCCTGTTTTTTCCTCCAGAGTCATCACAGCAAATAAGAGTCCCCAGAAGGCTGGGGATGATCTAACGCCCAACAAAATGAAAATCTGACTGACTTAAGAAAAAAATCAATCATGGCCTCCTTCTCCTCTCAGAGGACGAGCAGCTTTTGGTTCTCAGTAGGTAAGGTTCAGAGTCAAGAATGCGTCACAAACTTATCGAAAGAAAAAAAAGTTGAATGGATTTTCGAGACTCTTTAAAAAGCTTAAAATTGAAAAAATGTTCAAGAAGGTCAGATAAGTTGTGGGAGGAAGTTTTGATAGTGGTCAGTAGGGCGACTGCTGAGTGCTTCATGGTAAATCATGCGTCTAATGGACATTTCCACAACTTCATTATTCATGTTTATGGTTTATAATCTGTAAATTTCTCCGACCATTCTGTCAGATTGCACCCCAAACTTATGTCAATTTTCAAGTGGCCAGACATGATGGAAACAACCGTTGAGTTTTTTTTTTGTTTGTTTTTGTTTTCAAGTGAAAATGGGCAACTTTTGTTGTGTTTTGGGAATCTATTCAGACACTCGGATGCCGTCGCCGTGGAAACGGGAGGAAATGCATTGAAAAGCAACGTGTTTTCACCTGAAATGTTGTTGTGTAAACGGGTACAGACTTTTTTTTTTTTTTTTAAGATTAATGCATTTACACACTTTTGTAGTGGACCAGAGTCAACTGACAAACAAAAGTGTTTGTTACAGTTAAATTGATGGTAGAAATCCCCAAGAAAAATTATTTAACTTTTGCGTTGTTTCACTTTTAGCTTTAAACCAGTTTCTTCATGTTAAGACATTTTATGATCTTTGAGACATTTGAAGAAAACTCAACATGGTGTGTTTTTTTGTGGGTCTATTTTCGTGCTAAACAACCTTAAATCTACCTTTAGCGTCTGCACACAGTTAAAAGGAATGACGTCGAACGACCCCGTGTCGTATGTCTCATTCACAACCATCTATCCATCCAATGTGTTTTCCGCTCCGAGTTCACCTGCAGGTGAATTGAGACGACTGCTCGCATGACTCTTCCATAAACACGGGGGACACTTATCAGTGTCATGCCAGGCGTTTTTCTTTCGTGCCCATTGTCTGGCGCCACCTCCTTTCCATTTCTTCGACAGAGCAGGACCGCTCGGGCTGACGGAGTTATCCGCCCCCTCGCTCTCTCTCACTCTCTCTCTCCCTCCTTCCCACCTCGGTTTTTCTCAGCTGACATTCCTCCTCCTTCTATTCCGATGTTTCTTCCTCCATTTGTTATCTTCGGCCTGCTCTGCGCCGCCCTCCTACCTTGGAAGCACTACAGTGCTCTGTTGCCATGACAGCCAAGGTAACGTCGAAGAGAGGGCTCGGTTAGCCAGTGTTTTTTTTTTTTTTTAAACCTTTGATGTGTAGAAACTACTCTTGCATACCCACAAAGACACAGTTTGCAGCCTTCAGGCGACCGGAGGTTTATAGGTTCTGCCTTATAGACTCGATGAGATTTTGTTGTCGATTTCGTTTAGCGGCCGCTCTCAAAGATGGGGCACCTGTGGCCTTCACACTGTTGCTATAGCAACACAGATGGATCCCTCTCTTGATAAGACTTTGGAGGCAACGCTCCAGCTTGTGTCTTGAGTATCGGAGGCCACAGTTCATTATCTGATGCCTCCGACTCTCTGCGGACCGTCTGGATGTCGGCGCGCACGGAGACGATCTATAGGTCAGCTGGAGTTAACGGTGGAATTAAAGCCACAAACATTTCCTTCACAACTGTGGATGCTGTGACGACCGCCCGGCGTGGTGACCTGATTAATGTTTCATTCTGACCGTTTTATGTCCTGCTTGTACCACCTGGGATTTTCTCTATTAACACACAGTGACACTTAGGTTATGTAGTTCTGTTGTAGATGTTAGAAATTATATTTTTATGATTCAACATCCAAACAGGAAGAGTCCATTTCCATTACTAAAGCAAAGCATGTGTGCTCACAAAAAGGCTACAGTACATGGACGCAGACAATAAGGAGAAAACAAGGCACAGCAGACAACAATTCTGGGGAAATCAGGCAAGAAAGTACAGAGGTTGACATGGAGGTGAACCCATAAAACACTTAAAATGCAATTTTTTGGAAAAAGCTCCGGTTACGTTTTTCTTGAAACTGGGGGGAAAAGCAACTTATCTGAAGTTGCTGTGTTAACATGTCCACCATCACCTTAGTTAATAATTCTTCTGCACATAAAAAAGATTTAAAATAATTGAGCCAACTCATGGTCATGCTAATTGTTTTCAGCGTTTCTGCCCTTTCTGTGTAAATGGATGTAATTTTCAAAACGTTGCTGGGTAAACGTAAAAACATTTCTGAAACAAAAACACAAAAGTTATGTGTTTTCACTCCAAATATTGTGTAAACAAAGCTTCAGTCAATTCAGTGTCTTCATTCCATGAGCAAACTGTTTCCTAAAGCTTGTCCATAGCAAAAACTAGCAGAAATGCCACCAATGATCTGGAGAAACATTTTTCCTCTCATAAATCTACTTTAAGAAAAAAACAAAAATTTTACGACTGAACTCTCCAGAGAATCATAAATGCTTTAAAATAGTATCCTGCTCTGACACACTCTTGTTGCTGTAGTAAAAAATAAAAAAACAAGGCTTTAGCACTAAATTCACGGGAATATTGTGCCACTTGTTTGTATCCGTCTCAGGGCCTCTGCTGGATTGTGAGACATCAAACTGAATGGTTGAGGCGGGAAGAGCATCACACACTTCTGTAATAACAGAACGCCGTGTCTCTTTTAAACAAACAGACTGCAAATAGTTTTTTTTTCACAACCATTATTTGGTTGCTGCCCTTCAGTGAGAAACCCAAACTTCGCTTTCAGTCTAGTTGTCTGTCAGTGTTCCGACTCGCTTCCGATTCATATTTCATCATTCCTTTTCATATGTTTAAAGCCTCCAGTATCTCTGGCGGCATAACAGCCCCACCACATGATGGTACCGCTTCTATATATTAATATATTATATAACACTCCATTGCACCTCCCTACAAAAGCGATGACAACATACAAGAAAACAAAAGGTTTGAAAACAGAATGAGAGGGAACGGATCACAGTTTTTGTTGTTCTGCTTAGATGTCCATTGAATTTAGCAAGTTTACTAACTAGTCAATCTGTCCTGTTTTTTTTTGCTTTAAATTACAATATATACTGTAAAATCTAGTTTGTTTACTGCAAAGGGAAAGACATTTGAACTGTCATCACAATCATTTACTCCTAACGACAAAGTGAAGACGCTGCAGTGCTGGATGCTACAGGTTGTCAACACAAACACAAGTTATCATGTCTCGCTATAATATAATCATGGACTAACGAAGTCGAAGTTGAACAAAACAATTCAGCAATGCATAAATAAACCGGGCGTACCAATCAATGATTGTTTTCTTTTAAATAGGCTGAGTCAGCTCAAATCCATCAGCCTGAGTTTCTTCTGCTTTTATCAATAAAACCAGAAAAGAACTGGCTGGCAATGATCTGTAGCTGGATGATAATCGGCCTGTAACTCAGTCAACCTCGCTGTTTTACCGTCTTATTTTCTGGATAAGCGAATGTTAATGTGAGCTGGTGATTAATGGTGCCATTTACTTTATTTCATAGAAGCGATTTTACCTCCCACCAAACACAAAAGCAGCTGATTACTGCCTGTTTTGCAGTGCTTATAATCACTGCATGAGATTGTTGCATCAGAATAACTGTGCATATAGAAAGGGTTTTTTGTCTCGGATTAATGGCTTATTTAGAAAAAAAATTGAAAAATAGCAGCTGAATTCACACGTCATCACACTGACTAATTAAACAGAATATATATATAAAAGATATATTTATCCCTCTGACGAGTGACTGCGAAGTTTGCTGCATGTTCTGCTCTCATTTCTCAGAGCAGCTCTGTACTCGCACCGGCCAAAAGTTATTGCAGTCATTAACCAGTGCCAGCTTTCTTCTCTCTAATGGCAACAGCCGCACACTAATCTGTCTCCGTGTGCTTCCTCAGCCTGACTGATAGCCAGCCTCCACTCCCCATCACCATGCCCTAATTAGTTTCTGTGTTTTCTCGGAAGATGCTTAATTTTTATGTTGCATAGCGGCTGATTTTGAACGCGTTTTAAAAATGTCGGGCCTCCGTGCAAACGGCATACCGTGAATATATGCGCGAAGGTCTCTGAAACTTGTTTTAATTTGTGTGCATCAGTGAAGGTCACTCGCAGGATGACTCATTCCCTCCATCCCTCAGTGCACCGGGGACAGATTTCTCCACACGGACCGACACATAGATGCTTTAAAGAGGAGCAGGGCGGAGAGATTAGAATGCCTCCAGGGGGACGAGACAATAACACTGGTGACTCAGACTGCATTCAGTCTTACACCCAGCATAGAAATGGAATTTTCATTATTCGTGTTGATAATGGAGAGGAAACTGTATACACTAAAAAACAAAAAAACGTCAACTATAATGTGTTTATATTGATTTCTGGTGGGTAAAATTAGGTGGAAGGTAACTTGAGAGAAGCTCGACTCATCATAGATAACGATAGATAAGGTTCTGGGTCCTTGACTGCAGTGGGTTTTTTTTTTTTTAAGCAAAGATTGAAAACACTCAAATGAATCCAGGAGAAAATCTGCAGGTAATAGGACGGATAGATGAGCAACAGTTCCAAAACACTTAAGAAGATGAGCACTTGTACTCTCATCCTTAGGAGTATTTAACGAATGAACGCCTGATATAAATGCCGCCTTAATAGTTTCACATTTCACAAATCTTTCAGGGATTCTAAAAAAAAAAAAAGTGCTTGACGTTTTAACAAGTGTCTTATTTGGCAGAAAATCTTAAACTCAAAAACCATATGTTTTTTAAATACTGTTAACACAAATACACACTTAATCATGAAATTCATGAAGCTCTTTGTCCAACAATAACTTTTGACTTCCTATGTTTCTATTCAGGCTTCAAAAAAGGTATAAATAATCTGTCATTTAGATTTTTGGGACATGTTTTTCCTCGGCGAGTTGCAGCATATTAAATGGTTGTGGGTTTTAATCAATGTGGAGTCCAAACATCAGTCCAAAAACATGCATGTGAAGTTATCTCATAACCCTAAATTACCTTCTGGTGTTTATTTGAGTTTGTATTGTATGACTCCAAAATCCATAAAGTAGTTTAGAAAATGGGTGGATAGTTGTAGTTTTTTTTTTAAACTTGTTTTAGATTCTATCTCGTGGTGACATGTTCTGTCAAAGAGCCGCTGTAGTCAGCGAGGAAGTTTTTCTATTGTCTTCCTTTGTCGGTGCAGTGTGTGTATTTATATACTTACTTATATAACCTGTAATCTCGCTTGGTTTTGAACTTGAGCATGGAGAGAACTGTACTTTATCCATCCTGTCAACTCAAACGGCCTATGTGGAATTATGCTCCAATTTCAGAGCCCATCACTTTATATTTTAAATATTAATGTCTTCCTCCCAGTTTTATGAAAATGAAACAAACCTTCAAACATTACACGACATAATGCTTTTAATTTGTAATTTTTCTCTTGTCATCTGTGGTAAGAAAATTATCCCTGGCTTCCAACCACTATGTCTGACACCTGTGTGATATTTGATATAAAGTTTTTGTTTAATTAAATAGTTCATGTCTGTAAACGTGGATCATTTTCTTTCATGAAAAGTTTTCTGACATAACGTCTTATATATGAAAATATCACTTCCTCTCCGTCTCTCCTGCCACTTCTCTTTGTCTGTCTCAGGTAAACAAACGTCACTTCAACAATGGAGCAGCTTACTGTTCGATAGATACGAAACAGAAATAATGACCGGTGAGGCAAAGAAAAAAAAAAAAAAAAAGAGCTCTTTCCTGGAATCACATTTCTTGGAAATGACATAAGATGATACAATACATACAACAATAAGACAATAATTTCAAAAATGCAACGTTTGACTGAAAGGCTGATTTGATCTAAAACACTAAGACAAGACATGATCATGTTTTATTAAAGCAGAATTCAATAAGAAAGATTTCGGTTGGGGATTTGGTTCAGTTGGTGGATCAGATTTTATTCTCAGCCAGAGGTTTGCCGTTCGATCTCTATTTTTGTCCACGTGTCTGTGTCCTCTGGTGAGATTGCGCAAGAACCATGCATAGCAGCCATCATCACATGGGGTGTGTGTGTGTGTGTGTGTGTGACTAAAAAACAAATAACCTCGTGTCACTTCTTCCCAGTGGTCCCTTGAAATTTACCGTTTACATTTTCACTTTGTTATATATTGTCTCTCATTTCATCACATTCGTTATGCACTGGTGTACATTGTATATATTCCCCATATTTCATATTTTTTGATTTAACTCTTTAAATCTAGACTTGTCAATGGTGATGTAGTTTATGTTATATTTTTCTTGGTATTGTCGTTTATGATTTCATGTGTGTTATTCTACTTTAAAAGCTTCCTCTTTTAATAATGAAGTGATCGCATTAATTCTTAATGTATTTTATGTGCTTTTTGAATTGTGAAGCAATATTAGCCATATTTTATATGTGAAGAACGTTATTGAAATTTTAATCCATTTTGAGTTTATGAAAATATTAACGACGTTTAAAAAAAAAAACAAGTTTGTGATTTATTCATGAGGTTGCTATTTTTTTTAAAAAGAAACTTCTTGCAGATGTCTTAAAATTTGCCACATCATGTCTGGTGTAAATATCCAGCATCCACATATGCTCATGAAGAACATGCAAACCATAGACAAACATCCAATCAGGACGTATTTTACTATACTACACCACAGTGCGTGTAAATATACAGAATTAGGGTATGACTCATTTTTGTTAGCTGTTTTTTTTTTTTTTTTTTTTATATTTCTTTTATCCAGTCCGTCTAGTTATTTCACTGAGTTTATTTTACTCTGACTTTTATCTCGACGACGCTCGACGATTCTCAGCATGTCCTTCACAACGTCAACTCATTGAACCTGCGCTTTCCACTGCAGACATCAGCTTTAGTCCTTGGTCCTTCAGTGTCTCAGCCTCTTCATTCCACTTCTTTTCTTCTTTTCATTAGCCACGAAATGACCCTCCAACGCAGCAGACGGCTGTCTCCGAAACCCACACACGTCTGCCTGACTCGTCTCACTCTTCCAGTGTCTTGATTTCACTCCCCGCTTCGCATCCACACCTTCTGCCTGAACGGGACTGTCTGTCATCACGCTCCACACCTCCCCTCCAACACCAGCCAGAGCCTCCTCTCACCTCCTCTGGTCATCAATCCCCGCCACCTCTTCTGCAGTCTCACTTTTCAGTTTTTTTTTTTAATGTATCATACTAGTCAGAATAAGATGTGACAGAAAACATGAAGTGACTATCTGTTTCATCTGGATGGATGGATGGATGGAGAAGTGCAATGAACATAACATGCATATGACAACATTTTGTAGTAATAACATTAATTACCGTATAATACCTAATATATTACTATATGGACAAAAAGGAAAAAAAAAAGTCAAGAATGTTTTAATAATAAAACAGCAGCATTTTATGATGTAGTATCAATATATACACTGCTAAAGAGCAACTATACAAACAAAAGTAATCAAATTTTGTATAGATAGATAGATCGCCCCACGGAGCATGAGTAACTAAAATACACTTGAAAAGTTGGTTTAAGTACATGAGATGAAGCTTTATTTGTCACTTCTTAGTTTCTGAAAAATCTTAGACATACCTTTCCAGGAAAGTTATTCATAAATATTCAGTGTCACCCGATATAGTAAATCCCTTGTTTGAGAAAGAATATAGAAATGACTTCACAAAGCTGATGTGGCTCACTGCAGTAGTGATATTTTCTTTTTTTTTTTTTTTTTTTTGCACCAGAAAAGCTCTTTATTTAAAGCTTTGCTGGTAAGTAGAGCCTTGATGCCTGTTTATGACTAAAATCACGACAGTGTCGGAGCATGAAAAGAGCAGGGAGATTTATATGGAGTGAGGATGTTGCCCAGCCACGAAGACGGCGGCTTTAATAAGAACAAGAATATTTAATGCGATTCCTAAGTTCTCCCAGAAGTTCCATAATTAGGACAAATTTCTCGAATGAACACACACACACTGATTCCTAAGAAAAGAATGGCTGTTTCTTTGACTCCGATTGACTGGACCTTAACGATGGGCTACATATCGATGAACACTGAGGCCTTGTGTGTCGGCGCTCGTCTCCGCTGTATCACTGCAGATTATATTGGAAAGAGCAAAGGTCTGTTTCTGCATCATTGAAGGCTTTCTTTGATTAGGTCCGGAGGGATTAACCACCGACTTCTCCTGCTGAACCCACTGTGGCCTGCGTGCAGCTCCCAAAGACACCCATGCAAACACTTGGCATGCTAATGTATGCTGTTAGCACACACGTAGCACGCCCCTGCAGCCAGATCACTCCCTGGGGGCGTTGTAGCATCCGAAGGGCATGGATGCATGTGGGAGTCTAGATGTTTCTCTCTGTGAAGATGACATTAACCTAGTTGAATGGTCACTGCAATCTGCAAAGGACATATCAAAGCCTGCTTCAATAAACAGATAAAACCTGTTTGAGCCTAATGGACGTGAACAAAAGACAGAGATGGACTTTATTTTTGACATTATCGATTTCACATCTCATAGTTCAATGTTGTATTTTGTGGTGTTGGTTAAAAAAATAAAAAGAGGATTGCATAGAGTTAGTTGACAGGGAGACGGAACAAAAGAGGCATTACGGAGGAAACGTGATGATAACAATCATTGTGTCTGAACATCATTATAAAACTCTTCAAAAAGACCTGTCCGCAGAAATAAAGGCTTTACTAGAATGGAAATGTGAAAGATAAAAACATAAAGCGCTGATAAGTGTAAACACAACACTTGCCAGTCAATGATGCTCAAGCAGACATTTTGCTTGTTGTCAGAGACAATATTGGTTTGAAAGCTCGAACAACATTGTCGAAAATGACAAGGAAAACACGCCTGGACAGAGTGCTACTTACACCCATGAGTCTGTTCTCATCGCTCTTCTGTATATTATCTGTTCTGTCAGTACAGTGTACTTTACTTTCTCTGCCAACTTCAAATGATCTCTCCTGAGTTTTGTTTGCGCCGCGTGTTGTATTAGCTTCATCAGCTCCTGTCCAGACTTCTTTACTCATTATCTCACCCGCCTGCACTCTGTGCCAGCTTCACCTCCGCCACCCTTTCTGTTACACCTCACTCACGGTTACTAACTTCTCACCTCATCTCACCTTTTCACTGAAATTCTATTTCCACTGAGATGCTGTTTCCAGTGACTAGAGAATGAAAAACATACACCATCTTGTACCTTTACCTTTGTTTTATGCCCATATAACTTACATTTTTATGAATTATGCATTATGGTTTCATAGTCCAGGTAGAACATTTGTGTGTGACAGAGGAGATCTGTGAAGGGCGAGGAGCTCCGGCCTCTCTCCTCATCACGTGAGGAAAAAAAACAGAATAACTCAAGATGTTTGAAGTAAGACTCAAGAATTGCCCACCTTCTTCCGGGCAGGGTTTAGATACTGAGATCTGCTGTTTGTTTTTGTTTTTGTTGTGGTTTTTTTTTTTTGGGGGGGGGGGGATTTCAATCGCAGTGTTGTACCAAACTATTCTATTGTCAAATATGTCTTTTGAACATTTTTCCTTGAAACTATAGAAACATGACAAAGACATTGTGCAACTGAATATTATTTTTTAGGACCCCGAAAGACCAACATGTTTGGTGTGGTTTGCATGTTTACCTTGTGCATGCATGAGTTTTCTCTCCAGCTTTCTTCCCACAGTCCCAAAACATGCATTTAGGTTAAATGACTCAAAAACTTGTTTCCTGCGTTTGCCGATAGCCAACTTGGATTGGCTCCAACCCCCCATGACCCTAAAGTTAAATAAATCTGAATGGACGAGTGCCACCTCAGCATTTGTGTGTGGTCCATGTTGATTAAAAAGAAAATAACACAGCATAGAAAGCTGGTGCTGTAACATTTGGAATTATTGCTCTTGCTTTTTTGATGAGATAAAGAAATAAAATTGCCTTTTCATTCCTCCAAAATGACACTATCCTGAAACGTCCCTCACACTGCAAAATGGCAGTCCACTGTTGGCACCAGACTAAATCGGCTAAACGCTTCCATTGCGAGAGCTCCGCATGAGGGGGTGGGATTATGGAGATGGGAGGTAACGGTGGCCCCTTTATTACTTTAAAAGATGACAGCCGGGTTTTAAAAATAGAAAGCAGCATCAGACGTTATGACCTCGCGGTGTCGGATCGACTGAAAAAGCACAGAGTGACAGAACATCATGCTTCCTGCCGAGGCTCGGCCATCAAACACCTGATGTCACTTCGATG
>OMNM01031029.1:0-13441 GCA_900302745.1 Parablennius parvicornis
ACGGAGGGACGTTTGAACTGAAATCAGTAGCGACCCGTTGACACGCACGGCTGATAATTATCTGATTCTTTTTTTCCTTACTTTTTCTTTTAAAACAAAAAACTACAGCTAAAGCTTCATTAAGAAGTACCCATCTTTTCGTATGCATGTAGCAGACAGTAAACTCCGGCTCTCGTCAACCGACCGACCGACGTAGCTGCTAGCTAGCCGGAGTAACGTCCTCGGCCCGGGTGCTGCATTTAACCCGTTTCAGCTCTATTATCGGACCGTGCTTCAACTCGGTCATTGTGCAATAATACATCTTGGTAAGCATTTCTTTTTTCTGTCGACTAACTCGTACCTGATGTAGCTGCTATTATACATCTGACGATAGCATTAGCTGTTTTCTTCCATTGCGGATGTTATAGATATATTCATTTCGTTGTGATTCATGAAAATTGTAACTACGATAAGATTGGATTATCAAACCTTTAAAACAGGCAGCTATATACGAGTTTCTTTCAACGTATATCTTGCATCTGTCAGTGACCTTTTGTGATAAACGAATCCAATCCTACCTTCGATTTTAAGAATGGAAAAGTGCTTGTAGTTTGTATTTTATCACTATTATTTTGACTATAAACCAATAAAAACCTTATCTCTTTTTCTCAGAACATGGACTTTTCTGCCTTGCCCAAGCTGTCAAAGGTCGAGAAACATCTGAGGCCTGAAGCGAAGGTAAAACAGGAAGTAAAGAAGATGCTACATGGTCATCATGTAAGCTTTCTGTCAAATTCCAGACTGAGTTTTGTGTAAAGCGGTTTTAGGCTTTTGTTTTTTCATTGAGCATGTTACATACAGTCTTTCATACATTATAATCTCCAGACACTCTTAAAACTGTGCTTAGTTTTTCAGTTCAGAAATGGAACAGCATATCTTGGATGATATTTTCTTTGAACCCTTTTTTTTCTTGAGCTGAACTCAAAAGCATATTTGAAAATTAGTCAAAATCTGTTGGTGAATACCTCCATGACTGAGATACTCCTTCCACCTCACAGGTGTGGCATATCAAGAATTGATTAGACAGCAGGATTATTGCACAGGTGTCTCTCAGGCTGGTCTTGGGAATAAATAAAAGGAAGGGCACTCTACAATGTTTTTTTTTTTTTTTTTTTTTTTATCACACAACACTATTCCACACTATTTGCTTGGTTTTGAGGGAGTGTGCAGTTGGCATGATAAATACAGAAATGTCCACAAGAGCTGTTGGCTGAAGGCATTTCAGAGACTTTGACAGTACATCCAGTCTGGCCTCACAACAGCAGACCACATGTAACCACAGCAGCCCAGGATCTCCACATCCTGTATCTTCACCTCAAAGATTGTCCGAGTTCAGACACCCATACAGCTGCTGCAACAGTTGGTTTGCCTAACCAAGGAATTTCTGCACAAACCATCTCAAATTTTATTTATAAAGCACTTTTCATACATTTGTGTGTAGTATGTTCAGGGAATCTCGTCGTCGTCATTGGCGGCCTCCGCCTGACTGCACTTTGTCGTCGTAACCGATTTGACTAGTGCTTACATTTTCACTGTAAAGGGCAAGCGGTATGTATGGCGTTGTTTGCTGATGTCAATGTTGTGACTCGAGTGGCCCATGGTGGCAGTGGCGTTATGGTAGAGTCAAGCAAATGTTATGATCAATGAACACAGGTGCATTTTATTGATGCCATTTTAAAAGCACAGATATCCCAACGAGATCTTGCGGCTCATCGTTGTGCTATTATCCAAAACCATCACCTCATGTTGCAGCATGGTAATGCACGGCCCCGTGTTGCAAGGATCTGTCCACAATTCCTGGAAGCTGAAAACATCCCAGTTTTTGCATGGCCAGCGGAGCATTTTTGCGATGCTGTGGATCACACTATACAAAGGTGCGTTCCAGTTCTTGCCAGTATCAAGCAGCCGCACTGCTAATAGCGAGCCGCACACCTGTGCAGTGGTCCTACTATCCATTTAGCATCTTGATGTGCCACACCTGTGAGGTGGATGGATTTTCTCAGCAAAGAAGTGCTGACACACACAGATACATTTGTGACACATTTGAGAGAAAGAGGCTGTTTGTGTAGAGTTCAGCTCAAGAAAAATGGGAGCAATAACAAGAGTGTGGTATTTTTTTTTTTTTTCAGCACAGACTGCAACTGTGAAGTGACCTGTCCACGCAAAATGAAAAATAAATAATACAATGAAGACTCTTCTCCAAAGAGTTTCTCAATCAATAAGACTGTAGATGCAACATGAATACAAAGTCTGGAGCAATTTTTATCCAACTGACTTCTCAGAGAAAGTTTAATTTACCACAATGCACACATGTAACCTCACACATTCACACCCACTAATCTTTACGCATAATCTTCAACATTAAAAAAAAAAGGCTTTTGGGAGAAATGTCGAACACCTCTTAGACTGAGGGTTAATATCTGGAACAGACGAGCTTCTACAAACTAATATATTTAAAAAAAAATGTTTTTTAATACTTCTATTCATTGTATATAAGATGTTTTGGTCTTTATTGTAATTTGTAACATGACACTGAGTATATTATTAATTTTGTCCATTTTTAAACCCTCTACTCTTTATGAATCTACTAATTCTAATTTTAAACTACACGCACATACAAGCAGAGAAAACAATTCGTTTTTATCTTCTGAACAAAGATTGTTGGCCAGATCAGAAGGACTGACCACTTAAGGTGGTTTATAGGTTCAAGTAAAGATGGCAATGTTATTCAATGAAATGTGTATTTGAATTGTAATGCTGAAAATATCAAACTGTATTATAAAATATAGAGGAAATGCACACGATGACCGGCCCCAACCCATATGTGGCTCCACTAATAAAGATTTAGCTTTATGCAATCGGATTCTATTTTAAAACAGCATTGTGCACTGCTATGTCAATTTACCTATTGTACCAGATCTTTTTTTCTTTTTCCTTAATTGTGTCAAGACGTATATGATTGTGATTTTTATGATTGCAGTCGAGCGAGGGGCCAAAACGAGTTCCTGTTTCGCAGCAATCACGACTGGTTCCCAAGACTGTAGCCACACCGAGCGAACACCAGCGAGTGCTTGGCGTGTCGAATGGACCTCAGCGCATCCAGCGGCCAGTTAGCCAACAGAAACCAGTGTCGCACGTCTCGGCGATCTCCAGGTCGAAGCCCACGTCCAATCAAAATGTGAACCCGGCCACTCTGAATGTAACTCCTGCACCGCAGCCCAAACCTGCTTCCCAACCAAAGACACACGTTCCCACGGAGAGCGTGGAGTCGACCAAACCACCGTCGGAATCAACCAAGCAAGAGAAGCCACAAAGTGAGTACATGATTAAACTGCATGCATAAATTCAATACCGATTGTCTGTGCTTGTCACCAATAAAACCTTTGAATTGTTTTTACTAGACAAACCAGCAAAGAGTGATCAAGGTTCTGCATCGAGGTAGGTTTTGGTGTGTTCAACACTGAGTTAATATGCTTGATGCACCCCCACACTTCATCTGTAACTATGTGCCTTTATTCTCCCACAGTAAACGATGGAACCTGGAAAATTTCGACATTGGACGTCCCTTAGGCAAAGGCAAGTTTGGCAACGTCTACCTGGCCAGAGAGCGACAGACCAAGTTCATCTTGGCCCTGAAGGTGCTCTTCAAGAAGCAGCTGGAGAAGGCTGGTGTGGAGCACCAGCTGAGGAGAGAGGTGGAGATCCAGTCGCACCTCAGGTGACGTGTGTTTCCAAACTGAAATCTACGAGCAATTTAGGAGGCTTGTTATTGCTTAGTTGAATCACTGACTCAACAAAACGAGGTCATTATGATTTCCAGCATATGGCGGGATGTTTTTTTTTTTCTGTGTGTGTTGATCATCTTACATCAGCTGATGGAATCCATAAGAGGAACAAACCCTGTAATACAGCTCAACCCCGTGAATGTCAGTTAACTTTGTTGCATTAAGTTCAATTGCTCTTTATATGAGTTCTCATTTCAGTGTTTGTGAAACCAAATGAAAAAAATGAATATTTCAGAGTGTGAAGTTGAAGAATTGGGTCTTTTTTCTTTCTTTTTTACACTGGTGCATTTTCAAAGAGAAGCAAGTAATCTTTAAAACAAACATTTCATACAGAGATTCAACAAAATTCAGCCAAATGTTTATCTGTGAAGCCACCATGACATGTAGGACCTGTTGAATGAAACATCACATAACTGAAACTGAGCCTCTAGTTGTAGTATCTCACTTGATTTAAAAGAAAAGATGGTTTCTGGAGGGTTGTTTTTTTTTTTTTAAGAATCCAGGTGTGACGAACATTTCTCTAAAATGTCCTGTGCCTCCTTCAGACATCCCAATATCCTGCGCCTCTACGGCTACTTCCACGATGCCTCTCGTGTCTATCTCATCCTGGAGTTTGCACCTCGAGGAGAGCTTTACAGTGAGCTGCAGCGCTGTGGAAGTTTTCCAGAAGACAGAAGTGCCACAGTGAGTGTTGCCAGTTTGAGCTTTAGTAAAAACGGCATAAATATTGTTGAATGGACGGAAGACATCCGGTGATCAGACACACGGAATATTCAAAGGTTAAACTTAACTGTGACCCGCTGTGTCGTTTCTGATTGGTCATTCTTCATGCTCCACTAGTATGTTATGGAGCTCGCAGACGCCCTCAACTATTGTCACACCAAGAAGGTGATCCACCGGGACATCAAACCAGAGAACCTTTTGCTGGGCTCTAACGGGGAACTGAAGATTGCAGATTTTGGATGGTCTGTCCACACACCCTCTTCCAGGTAACGACTGCTCCTTCATGTCAGTCTGACAAAACAATGCGCGACTCTTTTTGGCTCTTCATTGTTAATTTCTTTGCCGGTCCAGGAGATCTACTTTGTGTGGGACGCTGGATTATTTGCCTCCAGAAATGATTGAGGGCAAAACCCACGATGAAAAGGTTGACCTGTGGAGCCTGGGCGTGTTGTGCTACGAGTTCCTGGTTGGAAAGCCGCCTTTTGAAGCGAAAACCCACGAGGAGACCTACCGCAGGATCTCAAGGGTACAGCAATGCTGAGCTTTACTTTTACTGGCCTCCTTCTCAACGGCATGTTTTGGTCTTACACAGTCTGTTTCTATCACCCAGGTGGAGTACACCTACCCTGTTCAAGCCAACATTGGCGCTGGAGCGAAAGACTTGATTGCCAAGCTGCTGAAACACAATCCCATGCACAGACTCCCCATCCAGGGCGTCCTGACGCACCCGTGGGTGGTCGAGTGTTCCACCAAAAAACCGACAACTCTGAACAGTGAAGGGCGCAGCCAGTAACTGTTCTCGAGAGCATGCGGAGTACATGAGCAGCAGCAATATGCAGCACAGTTTTACTTTCTCTGCTGTCCCAACTACAACGGTCTTCATAGGGAGGTGGTTTTATCTGAAGACATCGTGAACCACTTGGCTATTTCTTTCATCTATTATGTCGACACCTTTTTGTCTTGTCTTACCAGTAGCCGTTTGTAAATATTTTACTTTTGTTTGTCAATTCTTACTTGAAAAATAAAACTATCCTTAAGTAATTATTTCACAATATAATTTTGTAAATGTGAAATTAAGAGACGAGATCTTCAACTTGTTTTATGAAAGCCTTTATGTGACCAGCAGAGGGCGCTAGACAACTAGAAGTGAGTTACTTCCTGGTTTTGTGAGTTTGATGAATATTTGCAGTCATAAAATGTTTTCTCAGGCTGAAGTTATATTTTGAATGTTACGATTTACAATTAAAATGAAAATAAAGCAGGTTTTGCATATTTTCAATAGGTATATATTTAAACTAAGCCGTGTGTTGGTTTATTGGCAGAACCTGGAAATCTGAAGTATTTTCTCCAGCTTTGGCTCTTCTGCTTTGCACATATAAAGAAGGAGCCTCACTTGGCTTCAGCTAATTTGACGGCATCTGGATTTCTTGCGTTGAAACACTTGATTCATATCACATGCCACTGTAACTACCCCAAAGTGACGTCAACATTTCTGTAACCATTGTACCATTTGAAAATCCGTTTTGTCCCCGTCCTTACGTGATGCCACATTGTGATGTGCTTCCATGAGTGGGAATCTTCTCACTGGTACCTGAAGTGTCTCAAGTGTTCATCTCCACATCGCGAGAAGAAGCTGTTCTTCACAGAGCGTCGTTTGTCAGAGGTTTACCTCTAGAAACTGAAGTGCAAAAAATGGAATTGCCTGACAGTGGACCTCAGTGTGGAGTCAGCTTGGATGTTTATCATGACCTCACCTGAGGTTTGTGCCCAATCCTACAAATGCATATCTCTTACTAAAGTTTTCCAATTTAAAACTGAAATAATCAGGCTTCCTATTAGTATAACGTTTAGTTATAAGTTAGTGTTACAGGGGGGAAGTATCTACCAAACTGAATTTCCCCACGTTTTGTCGGTTTTCGTGAAGACAGTTTATGAAAATGTTTCTACATCTTATAACACACTGTTCTTTATCAAAAGGAAGAACGCTTCTCCACTAAAACCTTGAAAATGTACCTTGAAACGAGCATTATTTCCAGGATTAATATGGAATTACTAACACAGCATTTTTCGAGTATTTCAGAGTATTTCACTTTCCGTGAAAAAAAAAAAAAAATCTCGTATAAAGAATAAATCCTATGATTGTGATACAACACGACGGCGTGCTTCTCAATATCCGGACCGCTAGGTGGCACTGTAGGTATGATAATGCGGCCTGTCATCGAAGTAAAGATGGGAGAAAAATAACTGATGAGTTTAAATCTCAATTGTCGTTGCGTGTATGACATCAAATGTGTTGATTTACCCTCGTGCATTTCTCACTTTTCCCTGCACTAAATGCTAAATACACACAGGCGGTGTGTAGATGTGTAGGAGTCATTTCGGAGTTATTTTGATTGCCCTGTAAAAATTGACAATTTAGGTAAATTGTACAGCGTTTCAGGGTCGGACAATTTTTGTTAATAGCGCTTTCATACGTTCAGTATTTTCTGCGGTTTTAAGTCTTAAAAGAAAAGAAAAAAAAAAAAGCAGCAGGCGTTCGACATAATGTGTGCAGGTTTGCCATGAGGCCTGACGCATGCCCGCAAGCAGAAAATCTGTCCGAAAATCTGTGCAAAATATCTGCAGACGCACAGATCTGGAGTGCATGCAGCGGAATTTAGATTTTTAGAAGACAGAATATAAAGCCCCCTTCCCCCTAAGCGCGCGCGCACACAAATACACTCACGAACACACGGTGTGATTGCTCTGCTGCCACAGGCCTGTCTGCAGCCGTTCTACGGTGCTTCAAGATCAATTAACTTCAATTTATTTTTATTTTTTTTGTAGGAAATACAAAAAATATGACTGCGACTGCCCATCGTTTTCTGTCTTTTATTATAGAGAAAAAAAAATACATGTTCTGACCGTTTTTCGTTTTACATAAAACCACACACATTTTTACAATATAATTTCACTTATTTCTTTATTCTTTAATATTAATTTCACGATATATGATAACGACTTTGAGATATACATTCCATCTTTTTGAAACCACAATAACACACTACACATACGGTTTTATAACATTTCCACAGGACCCATTGGATTGCACAGAATGAAAAATGTCTGTATGCACATTTTCCTCCTTAATGATCTCTCTTTTTTCAAATTTTCAGACATCGATTTTTTGTGATGTTTTTTTTTTTTTCTTTTGACAGTACTCGTTTTAAGTTAATTCAAAAACAGGCCATGTGTGTTTGAAATAAGTGTGCAGTATAGTTTCATTTTGAGGTCCACCTCTAACTGGACTTTGGACCACGGTGGTCCGGGCGTCAGGGTGAATAGTGTCACTGCCGAATAAAACCTAAATGAAATGTTGAATATCAAGGAAAAAATATTCCAAGAAAATCATCAACACATTGACACGTGGAATAACAGAAATTAAGGTTTTTTTTTTTTTTAATTACCACTTCCCAGTTTAGTCATGTTTGTGTGTCTGAAATATACATTCAATGCATAGTTTGTATAGCTGCTGTGTATCATCATATTGAGCATTTCCAGTAGTTGTAAGAAGATGGGAAATTGTTTTTATTTTCAAAATTTATTTTGGGAATATTTCTGTAAGTTTCCACTGGTTTTATCTGGCTTGTTTGCCCTCGGGCTTTTTTTTTCTGGGTTCATCGCCACATTCACAGCCTGCACTAAGGTGGCAACTTTCTAAATGTTTCATTTTCCGTATACGTATTTTAATCATCGTTATATCACATTACTTCTGTCCATTACTAACTCGAGCGTTACATGAAGTGAAGTCTCAAGTGGGGAAGCACCACAAGAGCAACGAAAAAGGCAGACTGCCCCTTTTTGCAATTTTAGTTTAAGGTCAAATATTGTAAACGTTCACTCCACTGGAAAATATGTATAGTACTTTTCTGCGCATATTTATACAACATGTATTGTCCATTTAGTGTTTCGTGAATGCGTTTAATTCCCTCACCGTCACCGACTTTATGAGTGCGTGTGTTCGTGTGTAAATTGACGCAAAATGAGTGCGTGTGCTCTGTGTGCGCTTTTACGCATGGATCAAGCAGAAAGGAGCTGCGCTCGCCGGGAAGTTTTGTGTTTTTTTTTTTTCTCTCTCTTTTGAAACTAAACTGGGGATTTGCAGTTAACATCTAGTTCCAGCAATGGCTTGCATCTATTCTTCTACGTTGTTGTGGAAAGCCTCTATGAGCCCCTCCATCGAGTGGATGAAACCAGATATGCTGCATATACCTCCTATTACGAAGATAGCGACATCAAAGAAGACCTGGTGCCACAGCAGCTTTCTCCATAAAAGCTTGAGGTGGAAGAGACTGGGAAGCAGAAAGCAGAGGCCTGCGCCCGTCAGGCTGCCGGTGAGACCCATGAGGAGGGCGAAATGTGGCACGTAGATGGCCATGAGCAAGGTGAACACAACAAGGCTACAGCGGAGAGTGAGTCCCCAGGATTTTAGACGTCCATCTCCTCCGTAGCAATCTGGGAAGATCGCGCGTCCTCCGTCCTGGAAAAATGATTTCTCTAATACCTCGACGGCAGCGAAAAACGGCAGCGGATACGACAGCAAAGCTTTGGCCACGAGGAAGAGGTTGACGACGGCCCGGATCCCTGGGGGCAGGTTGTCTGTGATGACCTCCTTGGTCTCGTCAGCCCAGGTCAAGTAGGCCACAAGGGCGAAGAGGCCCTTGAGGATGCAGGCAGCGATGTGAGTCCAGTTCATCATGCAGTGGAACTCGCTGGGTTTCTGCATGTTGCCCTCCAGAGATGGCAGGAAGATCTGGGAGGTGTAGCTGAAAACGATAATCCCAATAGAGATGGGGAACTTCTTGACATCGATGTAAAACTTCACCTTGTCCCAGGCCCAGTCCCTGGCTCTGGAGAGGCAGTAGGCGATCACCAGGATGTTTATGACAAAATGGGCCATCGTGCACAGCAAACTAAACTTGGAGACGGCTTTCAGGTTCTTGAGGAAGGCGCAGGGGAGGAGAGCGGCGGTGGCGATGATGGCCCAAGACTTCTGTGAAATTGGCATGTTGGGAAAGCTGTTGTACATGAGATTACCGCTGACAACCACATACAGGATGCAAGTCATCACTAACTCTATGATCTGGGCTACATTCACAATATGGCCTCCTAAAGCCGGGAATCTGGGAGCGCAGCAGGCGTTGGCAATGTCCACATAAGAGTCCCTCACACGGACGAGCTGCCCATCCTCGTCCTCCTCGTACAAGCAGGAGATTAGGATTTTCCCCGTGTAACAGCACACCACGGCAGCGAAAATAATGAGAAAGAGTCCAAGGTATCCTCCGTGCAGGATTGCGTAGGGCAAACCGAGAACAAACATTCCCTACAAACACAGGAAAAGAGCACATGGTGAATGCAGTCTGAGTTAAAAGGTTGGTAATATGCAATATGATATCAATCATGATGATATGACGAGCAAAATAATATCAATAGTCCGTTTTTATTTGCGTAACCAGGTCATGTTTCTATGTGGGCTTTGAGTTTTACGTGGAGTGACTCTTCAATGGATGTCACTCCCTTTTCACTATGTGGGTTTTCCACTTCGCTTTGAGCGCATCCGCCCGCCTCTTGCGTCATCGCTAGTTAGAGGAGACACACTCTGACGTCACGGTGACCACAGCCCCCCATAAGGTATAAAGGGGCAGCGTCTGGGGATTTTTGTCGCATAGCCTTCAAACCACAGGGACCACTCTGACAAATCCACACTATTCTTGTAAACTGATGGTTACTAAAATCCCCAAATCCACAATTATTAAGGAAACTAGCTGCGCACTTGACTCCCAGTGCATGAACAGAAGTGTGTTCTATTTGTAAGAATTTATAAAAGTTCTTTGCACTTTATTGTATGGCGCGTAAAAATCAGCGTGTCCAGACAGCTTAGCCCATTTCCCTACATTTCTTTTACAATTTAATTAAGCTTATGGAACTTTCACAAGGCACCAAAACAATATATACATTTTTATTTTTATTTTTGAACTTGAATGTACCTAAAGGTGGTTATATTTGTGCATTTGTTCAGTGTCTCATGGAATATTTATGTGAGTATTTATCAGGAACGCACATCGATGATACTGGACATGACCGCAGACAAAGAATTTGTGTTGAGAGGGAGGAGGGGTCTTCAACTACCTCCTTTTTTTTCAGCGCACCGTAATGCCTCAGCGCTTTTAAAATCTGATAAGAACTCTTGAGAAGCATTAGCAGTTTTTTCTGTGTTTGTTTTATGAAGACACCTTGTTCGGTTAGCGAATAAATGTTTTCCCCGACATTTTACATAAAGCAGCATGACAGGATTGTTTCTAAAGGATTATTCCCAAATATTTTTCTTTGTGGGTATTTTAGAGATTCTCTCAAGCAGTCTCGGAATGCCTGTTTATCTCATATTTCACAGTTGCTTCGCAGACGACTTCAGCCAATTATAATAGAGCGGCGGAGCCGCCTATATATCAGTGAAGCGCGTCTTTACCTGGATTGCATTCGTGACGTTCCAGCCCGCCTCCCAAGCGGTGATTTTTGGTCTCACTTCACTCAACTCGTCCGGCAGACCTCCATCCTTTGAGGCGGAGTGCGGCGGACCGGTACCGTCCCTCTGGTAGTGGCTGTCCCCATCCAGCGCGCCCCCGTCTCCGCTTCCCTCTCCACCCATCTCATCCGATGTCATAATGTCCATCTGCATGCCTTGCCGGTGGTCGTAGTCCAGGTCATCGCAGGCGGCAAAGCCCAGACCCTCTTCATCGGTGGCGGCCTGGAACCCCATCCTGGCGAACATCCCACTCACCTTTGCCTGGGATTTGTTGGACACAGCATTGGCTGCATTTGTCAGTTTATTCGAAAGCTTACCTCTGATTAGCGTCGCCATTTTTGCTCCTGTCCTGACTCTCAACTGTCTGCAGTCTTAATTAGTGTTTCTTCTCCTCCACTCAGTAAAAATGAAGCTACTTTGGATTGCAGCGCTTGACACTCTGCATCAGATTAAGCCACGGGGGAGAAGCGCAAGTTTTGTTTTAAGACACCGTCGGTTTTCAGTTGCTATCTCCACTTCTTGTTCACTGTACGCCTGCTGCTTTTGAGTATCCCCAGGTTCATGTCACCTTCAGATGTCTCTGTTCCGTTTCTGCATCTTGGCACTGCGCTCTGATGCTCGACGAGTAGCGCACCTACTCTCTGAGGCGGTTCGGCGGTGTGCGCAAAAGCCTTACGCACGACGAAAAATGCGAGCCACAGGTTCCTGCAGGGCCCCTGATATCACTTTCTTTTGGGTTATAAGGTGGAAGGCAGCTTTTCCAGGAGTTGCTTGTCGGTGTTCAGGTGCCTTTACTGATGCCAATGCGGTACCGAGCAGCCCGGGGGGGAGGCAGGGAGGAGACACGTGTCCTCATCAGCCTGCCAATGCAAAGCACGTCTCCAGCCCTCCCAGTGCCCCACCAGGAGAAAACGGGAGAGATTTGCTGCATTTCTAGGGGAGGTGCTTGAAGTACCCCCACCATCCATTCCCCAACCCATAATCTATAATACCTCACCCTCACATCCAATGACATTCCGGGGGCCTCAAATCTTGCATAACTTTACGCGTATAAAAGGAGACAGAAATTTCACAAAACCAAGCTCTTTGGACCAGATTTATATAACACGCAGAAGTAGGATCTATTAAATAAATGTCACGCCAAGGAGAGGAAGACACGGAGCATGAAAATAGTAACCAAAAATTGTTTCTGGGATTACGAGGATCGGGTTTAAAAAACCGCGCCGCTTGTGGTGATGTTCAGGGAAAATATTTTCGTGCATTTTACCTTTTGCTAATTTATGGTAAGACTGCAAACCTGAGACCGCACGTGTTTAATCTGCCTCTGAAAAAAAAGTAGCACAGGTGTTGATTTTGCATAAAGCGAAGTAGACTGCGGGTGGATTTATTCTTGAGCCTCTGTTGCCAGACAAGTCTTCATTCAGGGTGCCTCTTCATTCATGACGTTGACTGTGTCGGTTGGACTTGATGTGACAGTCTGACCCAATGGCGAAAAATAATTTACTTAAACATTTTCTTGTGTAACTTATAAGCTTGTCTGGACAGGAAAGTTGCCGGTGGATGTGTGTTATCGTGCGTAAAATTACAATATGATCCGTTTGGATCTGGATTGCATCTATCATTTTTTTTTTTGGTCGATTTTTATCCTCTTTATTCAGCTAAACAAACAATACAGTAAGTAAAATATCTTCACGAAATGGCTTGCTGAAGATCGTCTTACACATTTGAGTAACACAGCGCTTTATTCACATTTTTATTTGCTTATACAGCTTTTAAAAAGGCTAAAAGCATTTAATTCAGTCTCCATTTTGTGTTAATAATGTAGCTTAAGTGGGTTCACCACAAAGGCCCAAACTGCTGTAAACAGTTTGTTGACATTGGCTTGTCACTACTACTTTGTGTCTTCCATGTTCAGCGTTTCCTCGGGCTGCAGTATCAAAGTTCATCTGTGCGATACAAAGCCACGGCCTGGCTGGGAACACTAACACAGTCTGATGCTGTAACGTCGTCTGCTGCTGGATCCATGCAGACTGTTTGCTTTGAACAAAAGAGTGAAAAATAATATGGCCTATTAGAGGTTGTAAGTCTGGTTCCATCAGTAGTCTGTAACCCGATGAGAGGAGTGTCATAGCAGCAGAGGAGAGACCGTAAACAGAAAAAACGAATAAAACAAGTATTATTATTATTATTATTATTATTATTATTATTATTATTATTATTATTATTATTATTATTATTATTATTATTATTATTATTATTATTATTATTATTAGTGATTTCTGGTAAGTATTGTGTGGATCTGGTTAATTAGCACAGCTGCTGTTCTTTACCT
>OMNM01031030.1:27779-37864 GCA_900302745.1 Parablennius parvicornis
CCCCCCAAAAAAAAAAAAGAAAAGAAAAGAAAAAGAAAAAAAAAAGAAAAGGACTTTGTTTGAACAACAGTACAGGTAATTGATCAATGGAATAAGATGGATTTGTTGTATTTTTATACAAACATTATGCTTTCAGTAAAAGGAATATGTGCCATACAGAATACCACGGTAATGTTCAGATCATTTTGATGGAATGTGATTTTTTTTAACTGAAAGCTGCAAAATAGCTGACTCCACTCCTAAGTACATGCCTTTGCTACTGTTGGAGTAATAAACTCAGTAGAAAATTTTGGCCTCAGTGCCCCCTTGTTGCTGTTTTGTTGTCTATTATCCATGTGTGTAGCCATAAGAACAGATGCTTTGTAATGAAGCAAGCAAACAAAATATGAATGCATATGATGTTGTGCTGACGATTTCAAATTGATTGGTAAATTGTTATACCCCGTCATGTTCGTCGAGTTTTGTGTTTTACATTTTGTACGTGATAAACTGAGGAAAAAACGCTTTGGCTTTATATGCATTATTCCGGGGAAGCACAGCTCTGACAGTTGCCCTTTCTTAGTCTCTCTCACTCTCTGAATTCATTGAGAATACAAGGAGGAAGAAAAAAATTGTGAAATTGAGAGTCTATATCTGACAGACACCTTGACTGACAGGTTCAAATGAAACTCAATATGAGGGATAGGGCAATGAATTGCAGATACAGCGACTCTTCTGGACTGTTGTATGAGGTCTCCGACAGGAAGCAGAGCAATGTATGGAGACAAAAAAGGTTTCCAACACTGTAAAATTGAAGGATGGTAAACTAGTGAAAGGGGTGAAGAGGGTGTTGTGGACTGCAGGTAAAGGGACATTATTAAGATGAGGCATGTCATTTCTTTCCCATGGAGTCACCATCATTGCTTTAGCTGAGTTGGTTTGTGGAAAAGGTGAAAAAAACCATTCTGCAAGGTTTTGGAATTAATTTCAACAGTTAAAAACAACCTAACAGTGTTGCTGCTCTTGGAAAGTGTTATTTTCATTCAATGCCTCTTATTGTCACCACTGTCGCTTCTTGAGCATGGCCCCTGAACACACAACTGCCCAATAGTATGTAACCTGCCTCTCGAGTGGCATTTTCTGTGTTCTTCTGTTGTTGGTCCCAGGTGAAGTTTGCATCAGCAAGGACATCCAGAATATAAGTTCAGCCAAAACAACCAGGTGGATCACATGTGGAAAGAAATAATCTTAGATTTCTAGAAGGTCGGACTGTCTTTGTTTTGCTGCAGCATTTAAACAGTGAAAAGTGCAATGCTGTGCTCCTGTTTCTATGTAGCAACGTTTGGCACAAAACTGTGATTTTCAGGGTTTTCTGCCTTTCGTCTTGTGCTTTCAGTCCCTACATGTGCAATTATGATCACTGTACACTTCCCACTTTTCCCATTTCTGTTCCTGCCTTTCTCCGGCTTCAGCTGTGGTTGGTCATTAAATGAGGCCAGGCAGTTGGACAGAACTGAAGAAAACAGGCAAGAAAAGAGGGAAACTATGAGAAAACAAGACAAGGAGTTTTGTCTATCACATGGGTTTTTCAAAGTATCGGAGTGATGAACGCCAACCTAGAATCACTTGAGCCACATTGTCCTTGTTGCTTTTTCTCACAAAGTAATTTTGGGGGGCGATGCCAGACTTTCAGATATTTCTCATATTAAAAGATAAGATTGTTCATAGCTGTTGGGATTCATAGGCAATAAAAATAACACATTTCCTTTCAGATTAATTTGAATTAGGTCTTTATAAATTGACTGCAGATGTTGTGATTGTTGCACTTACAACTTTGGATTGTGCTTATTGTAAGTGATCATTTAATCTAATCCAGTACTGAAAGTAGTTTTTAACTAATGATCAGTAGATTTATTCTATGCCTTTTTCTTTTCATCGTAATTTTTTTTTCAGGAATGGACATTTAAAATAGGGCATTCCATTTTGTCTACTGCTGTACCAGCCCTGAAACTCTCCATGTGGATGTAAAGTTGCAGGTTGTATTAGACTTGTGAATGAATCACTAAAGCCTTACATTCGATCTGATCACTGGTGGTTCTCTTTTATTGATGTCTACAATAGCTAGGTAGAATACCTCATAAGCCTGATGTTGTCTTTTGGTAGTAATCTCTATATCCCTGTTTTCAATTTATCATTGTGGTAATATGAAACCCTTATGAAGGAATTTGGAAATTGAAATTCCCTGAAGGACTGGCTTAAAGCTTCCAGTTTCATGCAACTGAAAAACACTGGGGATCCATATCTAAGCCAGTAGCGTATACCACTGCGAAATACATTCTCCCCTGGAAATAAATCATGCCATGTAAAACAAACAAAAGCAGCAATTTAATGGCAGCTTTGTTGTGTGACAAATCCTCGTTGCTGGTATTTACGCCTGGAATGCTGCCCCAAAGTGGAGCTGAAGCAGCAACGAAGAAAAGACAGAGCAGGAGGAGAGACAATAAGGCTGAAGCAGGCCGGGAGGCGGCACTGAATGAGGAGAGAGGTGAAGTGTTGAGATGCAAAGGTCATCTGTGTTGGAGAGGAGCTACTAAATGGTGTGTTTTGATCTTTCAGCCAGAATTGAAACAGTCAGCAATTGACGGAATAGCATGACTGCATCCCGATGAAGAAAGAGACAAAAAGGAGATGAATGAGTCTCTACAGGCTATCGGCTGCCCTCTGACACAGCTGTCTGTGTTTATGTTGTCTGATATACACACAGGCCTCTGCCGAGACAGCTTTGCCAAGCTCATTGCTGCCGATAATGACAAAGTGAAAAGAGAGCCTGGCGAACACAAAAGCATCTTAAGACTGACATCAAAATTGATGAAAAAGGCAATCAGTCTACATTATGTCGGATCTGAGTTAATATTACGGCGTTCTAGACAGAGGAGGAAAATGCACTGTTTATTCAAATGAATAGACTGCTAATGCTGCAATTACAGTAGAGGCAAGGGAAAGCCTGAAGCAGTGTCTCTTATTGACTTGACAAAAACTGGTGTGGGGCGTGAAGAATGAAACATTATGATCCAGTTGGAATGAGGTGCAAAAGAGAACATGACAGCACATCGATCAGTGCTTTTTTTTTTTTATTTGTAAGGTGAATAAGACCAGAAAAGTCAAGGAGTATATCATTATCTTCTCTCCACAATGTGTCTCCAAAAATCCCAGAATCAGAATGTTGAAGGGGTTTTGTCGATGTAAACTCAGACAAAAAGGAGATGGCAGCAGCGGGAATCGTTCCTCAGATCCTAAATATTCCTGAGCAGCATGTTTGTTTGCTTTTTCAATCTCACAATGTTGTTGAATGTAATATTTCTTTGGTTCATTTCAGAACTGTTTCCTGTTCGCTTCATATTTGGATTTCATTGTATTGAATATTGCTGAGGTAAACTGTTCTCATTTCTCTTAGTAAATGGCCATCAAGCATAGCCTTTCAGAAACAAGCTCATCACAGTTTGTTGTTATGGATTACTGTTATGGCACAGCAGAGCTATTAAAAACAGTTTACCTTTTCTCTCATAAACCTGAGCGGGACAAATGGAGTTGCACAGAGATAAGTGTAAGAAATAACCTATATGTTTGATAATACACAGTCATACAAATAGAAACTGCAGAGGTGAAGAAAAGTTAGAAAAGAAAAAAGAAGACTAGAAGCAGTTGTACAGCTCTTGATTATGATAATTGTCTCTTAACACAATTCTCAAGGTTTAAAATAAGATTTCATAGCAAATATTTGAGATTCTGAAAAATCTGAGAAGGAAATAAGATCTCATAGAATGAAATAAAATAGAAAAGAGTCATCCATCTTCTATATCAGGTTTAGCATTGTGGGGTGCTGGAGACAATCTTAGCTGACATTATGTGAAAGGAAAGTTACACTCTGGACAAGTCACAGTCCACCACAGGAAAAACAGTCATACACACTCACATGCACACTTACAGGCATCTATCTATCTTCTACACCCTCCATCCATCCTTCCGCTGTAACTAACTCAGGGTTGCATAGGTGTATGCATAGGTCAGAGAACCTGGAGAGCATGGAAAAGCCTCTAAAAGCACAGAATCAAACCGGAGTTCATCCTGCTACACTAAAGCAGACCTTACCAACTGCCTAAGGCTTAAACAGTGTTAAGTCCATGTTTATGTTCATATGTTCATCTACACAACAATATGATATTTAATAATTTGGCAGTGCAAAATGAACACAGAATAAATAAAACAAATTGCACAAAGTATTTGTTTTGAGGTCGGGCAAACAGTAGAACCAGAAAAAGGATTGGAGTTATGGCAGTCTTTGATAGGGTGGGCAGTGAAAAAGGAGTTCCTAATTTTGTTGCTTGGGAGGGTTGAATACTGATTCTAAGCATTTTCGTGTTTGAGTTGTGTATGCTTAAGAATGGCATTTCCTATTTCACATATGTGCATTATTTTACTGACAGTGCGGAAAGAAGTTTATGAGACTAATTTTCACAAATAACAAATGTTGCTAGGTGACTGAAACAAGGACATAAAATTATATCTGGTATGACAGTGTCAGCAACTCCCCCATCACTGCATCAGTATCAATCGTTAATTAATTTTTACCGCTCCTGATTCAGTCAGAGCTCCTCAGCATCTACTTGATAAGTGATGGGCACTCTTCCTTACAGCGTCATACAAAAGCTGGACTCTTTTCACTGACCAGCTCCCGCCTCTGTCATTCACGCACACAAAAAAAGGCACGGTGCTGGTCAGCACAGGGTTTGTATAAGCTGTGCCTGCTGAAGCATTTTGTGACAGGGTGCCGTAATGCGGTGCCTTGTAGCGCTCCCATCCTGTTCTGGATAATTACCATCTCCTCAGGTTCTGTGTGGGCTACTCCCACTCTGCTTCACTGTCTTGCAAAACACTACTGTCAATCCGTACAGGATCAAAGAACATGCAAGCAGCATCTTCCAAGTGGAGGAAGTGCGTTGTCCTGGCATGTGTCTTTTAGGTCCCTCTACTTCATGTTAGCATGGTGAGGAGTTTCTGATGTTAGACTGAAGAGAAGGTTCAGTCCAGCTACTCTCTGGAGGAGTTAATCAACGGGACTTTAATTCTGCTGAGTTGGAAGCTGTTCGTATTGTGGCGTCGACAAGGCGTGTAATAAATGGATGTTTGAAACTTTGTTAGAGAACTCAGAACTCTGTCTTTGCTAACTAAGTCGATAAATTCGCATTATACAACACATAGGGGTGTCATCAGCTGCCACACTCATCTCATTCATGGCGTTGTAACATTTATAACCTGCTCTATCCAGGGTAATAAACAGCAGGGCGAACAAATAAAAAAAGAAACACAAAAATTACAGTTATAACAACAATTAGCTCACAGATAAAGTTCCAGGAAATGGCATTCCATATGTCTTTGCACTTTTGCATCTGAGAGTGTCAATGGAATCCTGAGCCGCCTCTGAAATGTCAAACTTTGTCATTGACGAACATCCGAATGAGTGATTTTTACTTTATGTTACCGAAGCATTGTAAAGTAAAAGGAGTTCTATTCATAGTTTTGCTTTGAAGTCTTTAGACCTGGTCTCCAGAAGCAACTGTTTCTCAAACACCTTTTGCAGTCACTGTCAAATTCTAGTGTGTGCTCTTTAGAAAATTGTAAAATTTTCAACTTTTAGTTTCGTTTTTGTAACGATGACAAGAAGTTAATACTCCTTGCTGTTATTTCCTCTAACTTTGATCATTAAATGTACATGTAGGAGCTGTGACTGTGCTCCAGCTGCTTTCAAAGTGTTGCTTTTCATTATGACTCTTATGACAAATTCAAAATAAATGTCACTCTATAAAATAATGAATCAAATGAGCTATATTAACCTGTATGATTCTTATGCTTGACAATAATCGCTGTTTATAAGAGTGTTAAACTGTGGGGAGAGATTCTTGCAGTTCTTGTGATTTTGTCATATCAGTGGTCTCAAACCTGAGGTCTGTGTCCCGTTGAGGGGGCGACAGATCACAAACTGGACCTTTTCAATTCAATTCAATTCAAATTTATTTATATTGCACCAAATACAACAAAGTCATTTCAAAGCACTTTTACAAACCTTGAGGCATTGTCTGCTCCGAGGTTGTCAAAATGCCAAAGAAACACACAAGTCACTTTCTAAAGCTTTTATGTATTCATGGGGAAGGACAACTATTTGTGGAAGATCTCTTGGGGGCTGCAAGAAAAAAAAAATTAAAGTCACTGTATTGCATTACTTATATACGTATATAATTTGCTGCACCAGTATAGATTGAAGTTAGCTAAAACGTGACCCAAAAATTAAGGCAACTTGACAAATGCTGCCACAAACTACTTCTTGGAATAATCAGTTTAGAAAGTGAGGCATCAGCACCATCAGTCTCATATATGACCCATTGAACGGTTCACTCAGAACTGGGCTCGAGTGCCAGTTTGATTATCATTTCTGCTCAGAAAGCACTGCATGCTCTGTAATTCAAATGCCATCCTGTTTACACTGCACTCTTGTCATGTGGGTGAGGTTTGCTGAGTAAGGCTTTCAGAAAGTCATGTCATGTCGGCGATGAAGAGATCAGGAGGGCGGGAAGGAAGACATTACTCAGCTCATCAGAGCGGTGCTGTCCCTCCCTCCTCCCAATGTCTGCTAATCTGTCTGTGATCACTGTGCTAATGAGTGATGGCTTTTTTATGAGGACTGAAGGCCGGCAGAAATCTCTCATTGATTTGCTGCGATAATCCAGATTTGGCCGCCGGGCTGAAGCCCTCCACTCCCCATCTGAGAAAGAGTGCCTTTGAGGTTAAAGCAAGTCAGACACAATTGCCATGTAATCAATAATATCGAGTGCTGTAAGCCAGGAGATACAGCCATGTCGGCAGGCAGGCCTCCGAGGAGAGAGAACAAGGAGGGGGGGCCCCCACAGATATTACTCTTCACTTTGCACTGCCTTAATCACATATTACTGTCAGATAAGCTTTCAGGGCACAACTCATTACACAGACCTGGATCTCAGCCACCCTCAGCTCAGCCCAGCGGGAGCTGTCGGTGTTCCTAACAGGTCTTAAAACTCCATGCCTTTTAACATCTGTGGAATTCAAAGGGAAAGCAGCAGGAAAAATAACTTGGAGACTATTTATTTCAAATGTTAAGCATACAATGAGCACAAAAATAGCTTTTTATTGCCTATGGATCCCAACAGGTGTTAATCAATAATATTGTTTACCGAGACTGTGAGGGTCATATGGGAATATGATTAAAGCTCTGTGACTACACTTTGATCCAGGATTCAAATATGAGATTTGATTTAATGACTTTCAAACTCATTTTGTTGAACCGTGAAACATTGAAGACCCATTATTCATGGTGTGAGTAACAACTTTAGTCACCACATTGAAAAGAAGTTCTGGTTTCTCCTATCATTCGAAACAAAAACGGCTCTCATCAGATGTACTCACATTCAACACCATTACTAAAAATGGATGTATTTCTCATGATAACATTTTCTCTGAGAGCGGTAAATCTGTTTGGAGGAACTCCAACCACATGCATAATTGCTGTGATTCAAAAAAGAGAAAACATGAACCAGTGTCAATCTGGCATAAAACACACAAAAGATTGGAGAGATGGTTTGAAAAAAAAGTGTAAAACATGAAAAGAACAGACTGAAAATGACATTAGGAAGAGCGAGAGAGATGAGTACAAGATGTATGAGGCAGAGGGGGTCGAGCAAAGATGATCAGTGGCTCTGACAGAGCAGTGTTGGGGTGGGCTGGGGGTTAAAGTAAGGGATTGATGCATGGTGACAGTATAGGACAGTATGGTGACAGTATAGCCAATGGAGTGGGACAGTGCTGCAGCATGGCCCAGCTTGCATTGAGGAACACCCCCTGCTTGGCCATGTCGTATGCAGTTTAATTGCCCTCTTCCCACCTCCATGGCCTCTGGCTTCATTTCATTTCATTCATCTGCTCTGTGCTTGACGGGGTTTCATTTTTAAAGGCACAGCTTGTAGATCTAGATCTCATACTATCCCTAAAATCTTTGGGAAGTCATGCAGTTGAACACAAACAATTAAGAAGTCAACAAACTGTAACCTTGCAAGTCTGATTTTTTTTTTTTTTTTTCAAAGTCATCAAACATCTTTATTCAAAACTCTTCATAATCTTTTTGGCCTAGCTAAGGTTGTTTTCAGTGCTCATTTGTCTGAATTAAAGTGGCTCTGAGGATACATTTATGGAAATTAGATATGACTGAAATACATTTCAAGTTTTCTATTTCTCTTGAAGATTCATCACTTTAGTTTCTTAGATGATTATTAGTTTAAGCAATGCAAGTGCAGCAGTCAGTAGTACTGCCTTTAAAATTAGCAGCTAAAGACTTTAGAGACTATGGTACTGCTATTGCTGGTATCAAATTTAAATTACGGTAGGTGTTTTAGAAAAAAACAATGATGTAAATGAATGAATGAAATGAATAATTTAAAAACATGAAGAAAAATGTAAGTATATATCTTGTTCCTATCAATATGAAATATGGATTAGCTTTCATTAACCCTCATCAGAAAGGAAACCACACACAGGCTGCATTTGCATGGACCCTGATATTCCCATTAAAATCATTAATAATGTATAAATTATCTTATAAAAATCCTCAAAATACCAGTGTGTTGGACAAATGTGTTTTGAAAAAAGATTTTATTGACAAATTAGGCAAAGAGAAAAACAAGGATGAATGAAAACCCATTTAAGTGATTACTCGCTGTGTTGTTCTGTGTCTTTCTCCTTTAGTGGCAAAGATCAAATATGTGCATTACTGACATCACTTGGTATATGGAGTTGAGATTGGGTATATAATAAATGTATCCTTATATGCAGCCTATAAATAATAATTATGTGTATTAGAATAGGCCAAGCCCGAGATTGGCTCTAGTGAAGATGAATTCAATCATAACAATTCTTCAGAGAACGTCTGTCAAAATGATCACCAATGCTTTATTTATTTTGAAGTTATAAAGCTTTTTCTATGCTTTCATTTCAATCATAACGTTGCCTTTTTAAGTTTTTCTATTTTAGATAAGGTTATACTTAATTATTTTGAATCAAAATGCATTGTGGATAATTTGTTGCAACCAAAACTCCAGAATGGTCATAAAATGTAAATAAAAACAGGATGCAGAAATCTTCTTACATTTTTGGTATTCAGCTCTGTAAAGAGATACAGAAAACACATATTGAAGGTAATGTATTAGAAACATCATTGTTATTATAAATGGCAATTCATTTTTAGGTTAAAAAAAAATTACAAACTCGGATTCATTTTGAATGTGTTATCAAAGAATCGGCTTTAATTTTTTGAGTGTGATAGCATGGACTAAGCTGTGTTTGATTGCCTCCCCCACTCTTCCACTTTTCCCCCCACACCACATTGATTGCAGTTGCACAGTACACATTATAAACTACATATTGCACAGTCACACAATAGTGTCTCATGTGATAAACATTAATTACCTCACCGATTGTAAACATTTTGTTTTAAGTGGCACTAGAATACAACAATAGCGGAATTAGGAACATGTTTGTGCTCAAGAATAACAACTAGTCGGTGTACCAGGCATTTCAACTGCAGTTGCATACGATATGTTCTTATGCCACCTCTTTTTTCTGCTGAATGTTAAAGATCTTCATCTTTTATACTCATTTTCAGAAAATCATAAGGGAATGTCATGGGACATCACACTGTCTATATTTATCTTGTTGTCACCCGTCAGTGAAACGATGTGTGTGTGTGCGCGTGTGTTTTTGTGTGTGTGTGTGTGTGTGTGTGTGTGTGTGTGTTTGTGTGTGTGTGTGTGTTTGTGTGTGTGTGTGTGTGTTTGTGTGTGTGTGTGTGTGTGTGCGTGTGTGTTTGTGTGTGTGTGTGTGTGTGTGTGTGTGTGTGTGTGTGTGTGTGTGTGTGTGTGTGTGTGTGTGTGTGTGTGTGTGTGTGTGTGTGTGTGTGTGTGTGTGTGTGTGTGCTGTCAGTCAAATGCTACAGTAATGGAAATTTCTTTTGGTGGTAATGTAGCACC
>OMNM01031032.1:0-13325 GCA_900302745.1 Parablennius parvicornis
GCTTGGTTTGTGTGTGTGTGTCTAGAGAGAGGGGGGGGGGGGGGGTGTGGGAATGTGTGTGTGGGATGTGGGATGGAACTACAAAACAAAATGGCGGATCACAATAAACTACATTCAGAATGGAGGTTGTCAGAGAGGCAGGAAGGCCGTCCTCAGGGTACGTTTGAAAAGTCCCTCCCAGCTCCTGATCTATCGATTTTCCCCGTGGATGACATCACGGGGTGAAGGAAAGGCGTTAGGAGTCTTCCTAAAGGAGTTAGTGAGAGGCGATCACGTTAGTGTGGCAGTCGGACAGCACTTTCACTTAGTGACGTCCTAATAATCCCACGGTGGCGCAAGTTAGTGACATCCACTGTTGGGAAAGTTCATTTTCTACATCAACTTGTTCAAAGTTCAGTTCACAAATCTTAAAATGATGTAGTTCAGTTCGTAATTCAAAAATTTTGAATTATGTTCACAGTTCCAAAAATGAACTAGTTCATAGTCTCCCCCCACATGCAGCACATGTCCACCCAGGAAAAGGGAAAGGAGGGAGGGGGAAGGGAAAAACACTGCCACTAGGCAGAGCCACTCTGAGGGTGCTGTCCGTGGACGAGATGTCCAGGGTTGCAGTTTTGTGGACGAGTTGTTCTAGAATCGTTTTTTTCTTGCTTTTCTCCCAACAATCAGGCTTTAACTAATTTTGCTGTATGGCCCGACCACACTAATGACTATAAAGTTCCCAATAAAGATGTGTGCATCCACACTGATGAGCATTAGCATTTTGTGAACACCTGCTCTCGGAAGATACCATCTGTTTAGCTACTTAGAAGCTCAGCATCCCTTCAAATATAAAAGGTGAAACAATGTCCAGGCATTTTCTGGATAAAATGAAAAACATTAGTGATCTCCTCGGTTCATTGTTTTGATCAATGTCTTTTTATTGTTTTTGAAACACAGGTAAACATATGAAACACAAACAAACAAAAAAAAAGTAAAATAAAACCAATAAAAAAAGTTTAACATAACTTTCAGTGTAAACTTAATCTTTTTGGGGTGAATGTGACCCATAACCTCTTTGAGCCAATGGCTGTATGTCGGCGGACATACAGCCTTCCATTTAAATAGTATTAATCCTCGAGCTAGCAACGAACAAAAAGCAATCATGTTTGGCTGATGCCTGCTCAAGGGGGCATCAACAGAGACCTCCCTAAACAAAGTAATCAAAGCACAGGGGCGGACCACCGCACCACTCTCCCACACACTCTTGAAAAGGCCTCAAAGAGAGATTGCCAGTAGCCACAAAGTTTTTACAAGTCCAGAATGTATGAAGAAGTGGAGCAGGTGTTTGTTTGCAGCGGTCACATGAAGGGTCCAGATACGGCTTGATTTTCGACGGTTTGTCTTTGGACCAATGCAAATGGTGAAAAACTTTAAACTGAACCACTGCATGTCTAAGTGAGATTGAAGAATGAATATTCTCTATGGCCTTTTGACAAACTGAGTCTGATATGGTTTGCCTCAGGTCACATCTGATTTTGCTTATGATCATTCAAATTGGTTTCATGATACGATGCGAGCAAGGTATAGATCCAACTTGAAACCTTTTCAATGTGCATCCAGCCATTAAGGAAAACAGTCAGAATTAGCCCCAACAAAATTTCTTCATTGCAAATATCAATGGCTTGGGAATTCCTCACTCGCCCTTCCATGTTTTCACATTTCTCCTTTAGCCTCTTCACCTCATCCTTTAGCTCGGCTACTGTGTCCCGTAGGGTGACGACCTCATCTGACCAAGTGGACAGACCATCTTCCATGTCTTTAACTCTCACGCTGACTCGACTAATGTCCAAACGCAGCGCAGCAGTATTGTTGATTAATGTCGTCTTCACCGACTGTAATTTGGTCTTAAGAGTGTCGGAGCCCTCAGCAAGGCCCTCTTTCATCTCTTTGTTTAACACAGCTGAAATATCAGCTTTAAGATCGAGAAGCACTTCTGGCTTCAAGTCCGCCATCTTGTCGGTCTTGGTAGATTCTGGTTAGGGACGAGCCGAGCTACTCGAGGTCTTGGTGGGACTCTGGTCCGAGGCTGCGTTGGGCCAACCTCCGGTTGACCCAGTGTACTTGTATTTTTGAAGATTGGAAGCTATTTCAGTGAAAAACACCAGTTTCCAAAGCTGAGCGGAGTAAGCCTGAATCTTAATAAAATAACTGAAGAAAAGGTTCCATTTAATAAGCTTATCTGGAGCCCTTGTTAAACGCTTCTTACTCCGTCACCGCCATGGTTCCGCCCCGATCTCTGTAGTTCTGTAGCGGAGCCGGCAGGGGGACAGTGTGTTGCTGGTCCGGACCCACAGTGACACGGGGGGACACCCCAAACTGATAGCGGAAAAAAAGAATGGAACGTCGGTCACTTGCAGCTGTATTTGTAAGGATATATGTATGTAAAAAAGGGGGGAAACAGTCGAGATTAGATTATTTATGAAATAATATTAAGAGGTATCGTGGCATATTTGCAATCTCAACCTCTCTCTCTCTCCCTCAGTCTCTCTCTCTCTCTCCTCCAGTCTCTCTCTCTCTCTCTCTCTCTCTCTCTCTCTCTCTCTCTCTCTCCTCTCTCTCTCTCTCTCTCCTTCAGTCTCTCTCTCTCTCTCCTTCAGTCTCTCTCTCTCTCTGTCTCACTCTTTCTGCTCATCTGACAAAATAATCACGGTGTCACTCAGTGCCTCATGTTGAATTAACCATTTTACGTAATATCTGGCTGTTAATAAAGCAAATTGAGTATCTTTGATGTGTGTATTGATTTCATATTTTGATGGTTCAATGTGTGAGATTATATATTCTATTGAGATTATATATATATACATATATATTTTTTTGTAATATAACATATATATTTCAGCTAAAGCCGTTCGTTGAGTACCCGTTCCATTTTCTTTCCCGCTTTGTTCCCCTGCATCAGCGTGGGTCCGGGCCGGCAGCACCCTGTCCCTCCGCCGGCTCTGCTACAGAACTACGGAGGGAGGCGAAGAATAAAATGTGTTGTTTTTCTGTAGGTAATAGCGTCTCTTTCTTGAAAGCACCTAAAAAAATTGGAGCTGGGAGAATATGTCTTTCAGTCAAACTGATAAATAGATAGTTTGATGTAATCGGGCTTAGGAGAGAAAAGCTTTGAAATCCAAAACATTCCCTTAATTGTGCCCATATCTTGAAAGAGTGTTTGACCACTGGGTTCTTGATGGATTTAGTTGAAGGGAGTGGTAGCGAGGCACAGAGAAATGCAAGAATGGACACACAGTATTGTGTAAATGTAATTCCATCTCTGCCCAGCCAGGACACTCAGACTGGCTGAAAGACCAGAACGTAATGCACTGTATGCTAGCATCCCAGTAATAATAATAGTAGAGCTTGACCTCTGATAGATTTTGCTTTTTTGGAGACGGAACTTGGTTTGGCACAGTCGTTTTCCCACCATAGATACAGTATGAGGAGATCATCAATTCGAGCTGCTGGATGAAGCAGCCAGGGATGAGATGTATGAAATGTAGATAGGATAATCATTTTAAAGAGTTAATATGTTGCACAAAAAGACATTGATTGAGGTGTCACCACTTTTACAATTTGTTTTGTCTAACGTTCTACAAACCAGGAGCACTAACCACGTGTGCCCCTTCCTCATTAATGTGTTCAGTTAAATGATGACACTTCCTCCTGTTTCACACAACAATGAAAGAACTCCAGAACGTCAAAGTTTTAGTGTTCATGTTCCACTCTGACAGAGTTAGTTTCATTGTTGTTATTTTGTATTATTTGTAATGTAGGCGCCAGATGTGAGGAATGTGCTCCGGGTTATTTTGGAAACCCATCTCAGCCAGGAGGGCGCTGCCAGCCGTGCCAATGCAACAACAACATCGACATGTCAGACATGGACGCCTGCGACCGGCAGACCGGGGAGTGCAGGAAATGCCTTTACAACACAGAGGGTCCCAACTGCGGCACCTGCAGGAGCGGCTACTTCGGGGACGCTTCCAGACGCAACTGCAGGAGTGAGTGATTAAAAAAAAAACATATGCTTGAATCTTGTTGTTTTAAAGATGCAGCAAAGCTATTTCCTCTCACCTGTTCAGAGTGCACCTGTAACTTCCTGGGCACGGACCGCAGCCAGTGCATGGAGCGAGAGGACTGTGTGTGCCAGCGCTCCACAGGTCAGTGCCAGTGCCTGCCAAATGTCATCGGTTTGACATGTGACCACTGCGCCCCCAACCACTGGAACCTGGCCAGCGGGAGGGGCTGTGAGGCCTGTGGCTGCGACCCCAACAACTCGATCACGTCTTCCTGTAACGAGGTAGCAGCTGATCACTGAGCCTCACGTTCACAACGGGATTGTAGGTCTGACGTGGTGTCTTTGTTTGTGATGCAGTTCACCGGCCAATGTCAGTGTCGTGACGGCTTTGGAGGGAAGACCTGCACAGACTGTCAGGAGAACTACTGGGGAGACCCCAGGACGCAGTGCAGAGGTCAGAAACATAACACACCTTCTCAGAAAGTCAAGGAGAGCTTCCCAACCTTTACAGTTCTCCTGTTCAAACAGCCACACATCCCAATGTTCAGTTCCAGTGAAGTCAAACAGCCGTGTGAACAAACATATAAAACACTGTATAACACTCAGGTAGCTCTAGATTTTCGAAACATTCCTGTTATGCTGAAAAAAAGTGTCCATGTGTTTTCACACCCAAACCGAAAATGTAAATGTAGTTTATTGGGGTTTATGACAATGACCGATACAACATGAAGTGTTGTATTGGTCTATACCGTGTGTGTGTGATATACTGTATTAATACAATGACACACTCTGGTGAAACACATGAGGGCAGGAATCGGTAATCAGACACGAAGAGGGGAAGTCAAGGAACCTGAAAACAAGAAACATCATGAGACTTCAAATTAAAACAGGACATTTCTGGTTGTAATGGAACAAACTGGAAATGTTGACGGGGTATGAATTCAGTACATATTGTTTTAACTTGTGTAAACTTGAACTGCCTGCTTACTCTTGTTCTTGTTTCATGTTGTCTAAAAAAAAAGGCAATTTCAAATTGCTAGCTTATGTCTTTATTTCAAAAGGTGTCTTGTTTTGTCATTTCTGACCAAAGCTCACAGTTTTTCTTGGAGTAGTTAATCCGATTATGGTTGTGAAGTCAGGATGAATTCAAATAGTAACTAAAGTCAGTTAACAGAAACAGCATGCTTTGGGCTGAGAAAGATTGTGGACAGACTGCATAGCAAATTCCTTTTACGTGGTGATTTGCTACCAGTGTAGCAGTATAGTACAGCCAATGAAGCTGGTGTCAAATTACAACTATTTGATGCTATACTTACAGTCTCGCTGCTAAACATATCTCCCAGAGGCTGGAATTTAGAGTAGAAGGGGGTTTCATTGAGGAAGTGGTGCTCAAAAAAATGCAGACCAAGCACCAATATAAGATGAAAAAGAACAGCTGGGTGTAATCATCCAATCAATAGTTTCCTTCATCACAACATCTGCTCTAGATATATGGGAATTCACTCAGTTGACACAAATGTTCAGTGGGCAAAAAGCACCAACTAACCTTATGAGCTCGTTCACCGAGGCAGTAAAGTCCAGAGCTCCTGGGAATCTGGGGTCGAAGGGAGGTGAATGAAACAACAACCAAAGCACGTATTTCCTGCAACTCCGTATTCTTCATCTTTTCGGTTTCCCCCCCAGCATGTGACTGCGACTGGCGCGGGATCGAGACTTCTCAGTGCAACCGTGTGACCGGTCACTGCGTCTGCCAGCAGGGAGTGTCTGGTGTGCGCTGTGATCAATGTACCAGAGGATTTTCTGGCCAGTTCCCTCACTGCCAGCCCTGTCACCAGTGCTTCGGGGACTGGGACCGCATCGTGCAGGTGTGGAGGACAGATGCAGTCCAACCTTAGACCAGCAGAGATGCCGATGCTGTGTATTTTCTTGATGATTGATCATGTTTTTGTGTGACCACCAGGACTTGGCTGTGCGTACCAAGAATCTGGCAGAGCGAGCCCTTGAGATTCAGACCACTGGGCTCACTGGGGCCTATGAGAAAGCCTTCAGAGACCTTGAGGAGAAACTAGCACAGGCTCAGGGGATTGTCAATGCCCGTAATGCTACCGCAACAGCAGTTGCTACGCTAATGGAGCTCATTGAAGATCTGAGGTAAAGCTCTGGATTTTCACTTTTTTTTTTTTCATTTTTAGGACACAGTGCTAATTTGCTTTGTGTAATAAAATTCTCCTTTAACATATTTTCCAGAACACAGATTGGTGAAACCACAGATAACCTAAACCGTCTGGAAGGAGACTTAACTATTGTCCAGGACAGCAACTCTGAGGCCAGCAAGGAGCTGAGCGCTCTGGAAAGAGAGGCGAAAGAACTGAACCTGACGTCAGAGCAACTCCACCACCAGCTGAACGTCCTCAAAAACTCCAACTTCCTTGGTGAGAAGAACAGGGACCACACCCACACCGTGTCAACAAGTGAATTCCTGAGTCCTGTTTTCCCCAAGCAATGATGAAAATGTTCCTCGTGCCTTTCAGGGGCATACGACAGCATCCGCAGCTCCTACAATAGGTCGTGGGACGCAGAGAGACGGGCCAACGAGTCAACCACCACCAGGCCCAGCACAGTCAGCCAATCAGCCGACACCCGCCGTCGCACAGAGCGCCTCATCGCCGCCAAGAAAGACGACTTCAACCGCAAAAACGCTGCAAACAGGCGTGCGCTGGGAGACCTGAACACCAGAGCTCAGGGCCTGGACATGAAGAAGATCAACGAGAAGGTCTGATCTCGGTCTCTAACCTGCTATGACCAGAGCTGTTTTTGGGATTAGCAGGACCTAACCTAGCTAACCCAGAATGGTCACCGCGATAAGCTAAAGTTACCATACAAAATTAGATGATGCATACACAAGTACACAAATAAACTGAACTGAAAAGTGAGATGTAGCAACAAAATTGCATAAAACAACTGCTAAAACTTTATTTAACAAGAATACAAAAACAACTACATGATTTGGTTTGAAGCTTCAAGCTTTCCTTATGGACCTGATGAAGAACATCAACTTCAAGAGCAAGAAATGTAAACACATTTAAAATGATATAAGCTGCCCAAATCAGTTGTGATATTTGAACACTAGATGGTGGAACAAGTGTCCATACATGAGGATTCCATGCAGATGGAGGTTTATCTTTGAAGCTTCTGCAAAGAATCATGTAGCTTTATTGTGAAGGACAGAAGTATCAACAAGACAAGCCCTTCTACAACTTTTGGAATGAAAACAGTCAACAACAGTTTTTGACACCCAAAATCTGTCGATACAAATGAAATCTTTTTGATAGGTTGATTTCTTTGTCTTTATAATGAGGAGGACACTTCGAGAAGGATCTTCCTTGAGATCTTTATGGTGCAGGCCCGCGAGTCCATCACATGCAACATGGAAATCTCTCAACTAACTTCTTTGTGCTCAATCCTTATACATCAGTCCAGGTCCCATGAGACCTTTCACATACCCCTCGTCCTGCACGTACTACATATATGCCATCCTAACACATCTGGACTAAATTACTTCCTAATCTCTCTGTCAGTTGTTCTGTCCGTCTCTCTGGCACCAAATGACTACTTGATTGATAACCAGAAGTTCTTGTAATCCATATACAAAAATAATGTGCACTATGCCACCAGATCTGCGGTGCCCCGGGTGATGCCCCCTGTGGAGAGAGCCCTTGCGGGGGTGCTGGTTGCCGTGACGATGAAGGAAACCGTCACTGTGGAGGCCTGAACTGTAATGGCGCCGTGGCTGTGGCGGACTCCGCCCTGGAGAAGGCCAAACAGGCAGAGAAGGAGCTGAGCAAAGCCATGGGGGAGGTGGAGGGGCTGTTTACCAAGGTGTGCAGCAAAAGAAAGTAAAATACTCCTCAAACATTTGGTTTCAATGCACAAAGAAATCCTGACTTGTTTCTGTCTTCTCTGTCCCACTTCACAAAACGAGCCATTACTTTTCTTCAGGTGATGGTTGGTTGTAGTCAGAACTGCAGCAGTCACTGAAATCAAACATCTAATTAGTAGAGATTAGCAAAACATTCCAGAACCTCAAAAGTGTTGGATCTTCATTCAGTTGACAACCGCTGTGTTGAATGTTTTTGCTTCGGCAGCTTGAGTGTTTTAACATCTCACTGTGTCACAGATGAGAGTCCCGCTGCCACTAAGACGACTTCCCTCACTAAAAGAGAAAAATGCTCATTTGTTGAAAAGCAGCCACAGAGATTTGTTTGTCTATTGAAACATAAATAGGCTCAATGTACAACACTGTAAAATATATCTCATGTTTACATTTATCTCAGTAGAGCATCTTCCCACACACACGTAGCTTTTTGATATGACTAAACATCATAAAAAGAAACTTGGTTTCAGTTGTAATTTACTAAATGCGGTTTCCAAAAGAGAAAAAACTGTTAAAGCTCAAAGAAAGAAATTAACTGAGTTTCACTGCAAGTATGTGACAATGAAACATGAGGCCGTATCCTACAATGACTGCATTAATTCCAGAGCTGCCACCAGGTGTCACCGTAAAACTTCCAACTGTGTGCAGCTCAAACAGAATGAGAGGCCTCGCTTAACTTTATTTGCTCGCGTCTATCAATGAACAACAGGCCAGAACAGGCAGGACTGAAGATTTAGAGAACCTTGTTGCTGTACCTGTTTGTTTTATGTGATCTTTGTCAAATTTCTCATCTATTATTCAGGTGGCAGAGGCAAAGACGAAGGCAGAGGAGGCCAAAGGTAAAGCCCAGGCCGCTCTGGATAAAGCCACCGCCACCAAGAACAAGGTGGAGCGCTCCAACAACGACCTGAGAGACCTCATCAAGCAGATCAGAGAGTTCCTTACTCGTGAGTCTAATCACAGCTTGACTCCGCTCGCCACTGAGTCCAGCCTCCTGTGTCTCTGCTGAAACGTCTCACCATGTGTTTGTCTCAGAGGAGGGAGCGGACCCGGACAGTATCGAGGCGGTGGCCAACCACGTGCTGGAGCTTTCCATTCCCGCCTCGCCGCTCCAGATCAGACACCTCGCCGATGAGATCAAGGATCGGGTCCGCAGCCTCTCCAACGTGGACTCCATCCTGCAGCAGACGCAGGACGACGTGCGCCGGGCCGAGCAGCTGCTGCTGGATGCCAAGAGGGCCAGGTAGCTCCTCCGGAGTGCAAGTCCAAAAACACAAGCTGCATGAAGCTTCTCCCCGGTGACACTGCTGTCGTTCAGGCATCACGCTGAGGGGGTGAAGACCACGGCAGAGACGGTGAAACAGGCCTTGGTGGACGCAAAGACCGCCCAGACTTCTGCAGAAAAAGCCATCGCCAAAGCCAAAGCTGACATCGGGGAGACGGAGAACCGACTGGCAGAGGTTACACGCATTACAATGTTAAAGCTAATAGGACTTTTGGCTGGTTTACAGTTTCTTAAAATATTGTGAAAACATTCTTTTTTGACCATGATTCCAACTATAAAGCACTTAAGACAAGAAGCATCCAACTGATGTGAAAACTTTACATTGAAGTCCGTACCTACAGGTTCTTACTCTCCTGGTACTTCAATATACTGTTTTGCAAGGTCCTGAAAAATGAAAGCTAAGGTTTATTTAGCAACACAAATACAACCAATGAGCAGTGCAGAGAGACGAAAGAGAGACAGCGGCTCCACAACTGTTTTCATTTACAAAAAAATTAGTAAGACCAACTGCATCAATGATTTCACAATAGTAATCTGTTACTCCCTTATAATGCAGAGCTATAAGTACCAGGAGACGTAACACAAACAAACCAATCCTACATGATTTGTTTGCCTTCTGACGCTGCTCACAGATCGAATCAGAGACGTCAAATGGAGAGAAGAACCTAAATGATGCCATGGGTCGCCTCGACACGTTAGGGCGCGAGATCAATGCCCTGAAAACCAAACGAGCCAACAACAGTATGGCTGCAGCTCGCGCTGAGGAGACCGCCACCATGGCCCGCGACAAGGCCAACGAAGCCAAGCAGGTCCGCTGCTCTCAATCCTCCGACCCCGACAGCGACTGGGACATGTCTCCTTCATGATTTTTGGTTTTGCTCTGCCTGCTGTCTCACTCAGATTCTGGACGGGCAGCTAACAGATAAATACCACGAGGTGCAGCAGCGAGTAGACACCAAAGCCAAAGCCGTGCAGGACGCCAAGAAGAAGGCGGAGACTCTGAGGGACGAAGCCAAAGACTTGCTGAAAGACGCACAAGACAAGCTGCTGAGGCTGGCGGGTACGAACTCAGAAATAAGGACACAGGTTGCTGGTTCATCACTCTGAGTGCATGAAGATGAAAGAACATGTTCATTGAACTAAATCTTTACTTCTCACCAAGACAAGTGAGATGACGTCATGTTACTGCAGCAACATAAAGTGTAAATCTCATTCCTGATGGCTGATTTGTGGCTGTTTGGTTCTCATTCCTGGCTCAATATGAAAACACACAGAGCTGGAGAAGAGCTACGAGGAGAACCAGCGGCGGCTGGAGGGGAAGGCGCAGCAGCTAGATGGCTTGGAGGACAAGATGAGAGGAATCCTCAACGACATCAACAAACAGATCCAGATCTACAACACCTGCCAGTAACTCCAAAGCACAGAGCCCCACAAACCTCCGCCATCTCCAGGGACAGGAAGCCGAAAGGCTGCTGTCATCTGGAGATTTATCAGAAGCATGTAAAATGAGTTTGATTACACTCATTGTATTTAAAGTGTATTTTTGCATTTATTTGGAAAATAATCTAGAATGTATGTGTTTGAATCTGTGTTTTGCTCCTGGAAAATGTAGATAACTGAAGTCAGAAATGCAGAGATGTGGAAGAAAGAGACACGAACCAAACAAATGACAGCAGATTTCTTCCAGTGATATTTTAATATTTACACTGAAATGACAGAGTGCTTGTTGGTTGTGTAATATTCATCCACACCACGTACAAACTGCACATCCACGGTTTTAAAAGCTTTAGTGTGTTTTTGTTTTTTATGTAAAGGATTCTGTTACACAGTGGGAGGTTTGACCTTAATATCTCAGTGTTTTTACAGGACTGTTAGTCGGAGAGCTGCGCTTCTCATTTCTGCTGCAGCAAGAAACACAACGGCTCAATGAGAGGAGACGTCTGTGCAGATTGATCTGTGCTGTTTGGTGTTTGGCAGCAGAATTATATCTCTTATTTCTGTTCAAATAAGCCAAAACAACGAGTCCAGGGTGTTGTGATCATGTTGTAATCACAATGTAAAGCTTTGAGAGTGGATGAAGAGCTGTTGAAGCACCGCATTCCTGCAGGAGTCCTGCCACAGTCTCATATCAGAGGAAATAATCTCCATCCTCTTGACAGACGCTTTACAAGGAAGTTCAAGGCTGGAAGCTGTATGCAAACTGCTCCAGTACTGTAAAGCTTTTCTGTCTCGGAACGTAAATAAAAGCAGCTCCTCAGTGTTTTTGTTGACTGCCAGACAGCCAAAAGAAGAGATGGACTGTGAATCCCGCCCCGGCTGTATGAGTGTTGGCCTGTCGTGACACTGTAACCAAACATGTGCGATACGGAGTGTGATCCTGTCTTGAACGTTTTTTTTATTTCAGAAACAAAACCAAAAGATAAAAGCTCGTCTACCAATCAGATGCAGCCATGTGTCCCATTGCCAAAATACCAAAAGAAGCCTTTGCAAAGTTTTGCAGAGTCTCTGCTTTGAATAAAACGTACCCAGCCCAGTATTTCTTTCAGATGAGGTCGTGTCTTTTGAGCCTTCACGATTTAGATTACACACTAGTGATTTGAAAAGTCTCCCATCTGTTCCATCTCCTCACCTCGCAGTTCTGCTGTCTGATGGTGCTTGTTTTCACCATCTGGTCTGTGAATGTGTAACATCTATCTTTTCTGTTTCTGAGCTCTGTGATGAGAGCTTGACCTGCCTCTCTCCATCTTCTCTTCCTGCTTCATCCAAGTGAAAGGTCAGACTGATGTTCTGCATCAGGCCACAGCCCACCCGCCAGTCCAGAGACTCTCACACTTAAAATCAATTTAGACCCATATATTGAGCTCATACACATATTTTAGGACCAAGAAAGAAAATTGGAATATCCAGAAAAAAAAACTAAAGTGAAGTCAAAGATCAACAATAAAATTTAAAACAGACAACAAATACACATGTAATCGGTGTGGAAACACTTTCAGGTATCTTCTCACATTTTTGGTTTTCATTTAGCAAAGAAGCTAATATCTTAGCATCCTCTCATCAAGTCTTAGACTATAAAGACACAAGGTCCACACAGAGGCATGTGGCGCCACCTGGTGGTTCACTTAAAGATCTACATCCAACCTGCAGCAGAATCCACTCAGTTTGGTGTCTGAACGGAAGTGAGGCATTAAATCACATATGAGAAGAGTTTGCTTCTCTCGAGGTGAAGTATTTGCTTGTCATTTTTCATATGACAGTTTATGGGATCTCTTTTCATCATCTGCGTCTTTGTAACTGGAGGAATTCGCATTAAAACACTTCTTCGTGAGTGAGGATCACACAGTTCTTGTCACCTCTTTGTTGGTTTGATGTGGAATCATCGTACTGTCCACACACAACCACCACTTCTGATCACACTGACACCAATCTACTAATTTAATATTTTCTTTGATTAGAAAAATTAAGCTAAATTAAATGTTTTTTTTATCACTGAAGTTCACTGTATTTTCCATTTTTTTTCATGGCTTTGAATCAACAAGGGTATATTAGATGAAAGCAGCTTCTAGAAAACAGTTTTTGGTTACTATGTTCAGAATTTTAACTTAATTTCTTTCAACATTCATATCGATGTTTCATATTCAGGATTCAGCTGGAAGAACAACAACAATGCCACTACTGTAGTTTCTACAATCACTGTCAACACAGACTGTGAGAATAAGACAGCACCCAGGGAAACATTTCGATCAAGAACATTGTCTAAAATTAGTCCAGGTCCCACATTAATGGTCCTTTGATTTACTGAGTGATGCAGAAGATTGCCCAAACACCAGTAACCGACAAGTGTTTGTTCAAAAGTACAGTCTGTGATCACACCAAGGTTGCCTCAAGACAGACACTGGACCCCCAAAACATTACAGTGAGGCCAAACACTGGCCCACCCTCACCCATGTACATAAAAGATTTAGCATATCTACAGTGGGTTCAAGAAAATGTTCTGGTTTGGTTCTGTTGTACTACAACTTAATTTTAAGAACGTGAGTGTGTTGATCATACGGGTGGAGAGA
>OMNM01031035.1:9111-34206 GCA_900302745.1 Parablennius parvicornis
GGTTTTTTTTGTTGTTTTTTTGTTGTTTTTTTTTAATCGTAATCAAAGTTGCTCATACCCGAAGTTTCAGCTTGAGGCAAAATGTATTGAATATCATGAATTTATAATTTTCATTATCAAAAAAAAAAAAAAAAGTGTATTTTCTATTTTTTATCTTTTTTTTTTTATAAGGAGGCTGCATCTGAGTGATACTGGATGTGAACTATTGTGCCAAGCACATCATGACAAAAATATAGAATACTGTGATATACATATATGTTCTGTCATAATTAGCAGTAATTACTTTAATAGTACTGTAAATAGAATTCATTGCTTGAGTGATTAATCCTGATTATGGACAAAACTATATTTTTTAATAATTTTTTTTTTTTTTTTTTGCTATTTTCTGCACAGACTAATTAGCTCATTAAGCATTGTGAGTTAAGCCGTTGTACGTTATTAGGTTTTGTTATTCTCTTATTACTCCATGTAAAATGCACATCTTTGAAAAAGCCTCTTTTCACAGGGGAAAAAAATAAAATCTCCTCGCCTTAGGACACTTTGTGATACTTCCGCACCCAGATGCTTTATACAAGTGGAGCTGTCGCCTCCTTCAAACCTATGCTACTCACTGCCCAAGCTTCTGTTAATATGAAACAGGAAATGGCAGCAACAAGGCTTGATGGCTAATGTCTACCTACTCAGTCTGTGAGTGGTTCTCCACAGAGCTACAAGGAGTGGGCGTGAGTGCACAGAAGAGAGAGGTGCTGTTGGTTGAGGTGGGCTGTACGGGGCAGAAAGACTTAATAAAGTGATGATATATGACACCTAGAAACTAAATATATCTAAAGATCAAGGATAGAGGGAGTCACATTTGCATTGGTTTTTATGTTTCTTTGAGTGTGTACATCACCATGTCTTTGTCTGTGTCTGAGTGCCTGTGTGTGGTTCCCCTCACCTGGTATTTCAGTTGTACCCGTCATGTATTAATATAAGGCAAGGGTTTTGAAATGTTAACTATCAGTCAGTGTGTCACTGGTTCTAAGACTGTTGGCTTCTGTATAGACGATGGCTTGCAGATGAAAGCCCTGGACTCTCCTCAAAAACCTTGGAAATGGAGCAAGGTATATAGCTAGGAGTGATAACAAGAATTTGGCTTCAAACAGAGAGGACATCAAATACCTGTGTGTGAAGGGGGGGGGTGAGAGATAGAGAGACAGAGAGAGAGAGAGAGAGAGAGAGAGAGAGAGAAAGACTGTCCACTGGGTGTGTATTTGTGCAAGTAAGGTGTATGAACATGCTTGTGTCTCTATATGTGCAGTACATTTATCTGTTTTCATTCGCCATTATGCTACGTTTCAAACTATGTGTGTGTGTGTGTGTGTGTGTGTGTGTGTGTGTGTGTGTGTGAGATCGTGTGTTTTTGCAATGAAACCCTCCCATTTTAGCTCTAATGACACAGTATGTTGGGGCTGGGGCCACAGAATTTGGACATATGTTCACCTTTCTTTTGATGAACAGAAATTGAGACCAGAAGAAAGGGGACAACATTTGGACCGGGGATTCACCAAAGGGAATAAGATGAAAAGAGAAAGACTAGATGGCTAGTGAGACCCTGTCATGACCACCAGAGTGGCCCATTCATCTGCTCTAATTCAGGGCATTAGTGCCTCACAGGATCAACATTGTCAAGGCTACAAACAAGAATTGTTACAGACTTCACTGCTGTAGATTCTTTCATGTGTCTCACAGCATTCTTTTATGCAGTAAATTTCCAAACAGTGTGTGATAGTAGGGTCATTGTGGTGGCATCAAAGCAATGAGCAGCACTTTAGAGAAGGAAGATAAAGAAATACTTCAGTATACACACTTTATTTTGATATATATATATATATATATATTTTTTTTTTTTTTTTGACGCACTGAGAAATTGTCACACGCTCATGCTCTGACCTTAAGGGTAACGTGAGTAATAATAAAGTGCTGGTATGATTAATCACCCTATCTGCCGCTGATTCCTGGAGGATTGCTGATATTCCACCCCCAAATTTTGTATTGATTCTGATCGGACTGTGTAAAGTTGTGGCATGACCTTTTCTTTACAATTCCCTTGCTTGGGTCTGTCTCAGCATCTGTGTCTCTCAGCTGTAGAAAGGCTCATTAATGATTTTGCAGGTGCCTTTATTACAATGTCCCATCTTTGGGCCTATGATTGATTGTTGCCATAGAGTGAAATTGGGAATGGACTTTGGTCTGATTGTTTTGTTAAACACCTGCACGGTATTTATTATAAAGGTCATATCGTGTTGGTTTCTTCATTTAAGTATTTATGATACCAATATACCAGAGAAACAATTTGATTCAGACGTACCACTATATTGTGCTGATATGGACAGTGCTCGTCTCCCAGCTTTAGAAATGGTAATTTACCTTTTCTTTTCTGTGAATACCAGCAGGCCTGATATTCAGATGTCTGTCTCCATCATAGCTTAAAGCCATTTTGCTTTGTAATCAGTGCACCCATTTTAATTAAGCTGTCATATTTCATATTTTGCGTAACCCTTTTAATATCTGCATTGTTTGATTGGTTGTCTTTCTGAGACATATTTGTATACCTGGGATCAATAACTGATTGCTATTGATACAAAACATGTGTCAGAGCTTGTAAGCATCTGGTAGGAGATTAAAACACATATGAGAAAATCATGTTTTTGGTCTCTACACTCACACATTCAGAGTCATATAAAGACTAAACTGTGTATCTTTCATCGTTAGTGTGACACTTTGCTTTAATCAGCAACTTGTCTATTCATGTATCATATTGTACTTTCTTTCTTTCTTTCTTTCTTTCTTTCTTTCTTTCTTTCTTTCTTTCTTTCTTTCTTTCTTTCTTTCTTTCTATCTATCTATCTATCTATCTATCTATCTATCTATCTATCTATCTATCTAGCTATCTATCATGTGATAACTTTTTTTAATTCAGATATTTGAAAAAATGCAATGAATGACATTTTTTTTTTAATTAATAGAAAAATCAGGACAATGAAAAATGCTGTATCCCTAATGAGATGTTCATTAAGGGTTCTGAAATAAAGTGTTCCATATCACTTGAAATGTTGTATGTTCACATTTCTTTAGAGTCAATTTACTCTAATTATACGGGCACAAGGTTAAACTTATGAATCCAAATCTCCGGGTTTGTTTGAGCCATTTGATCTCATTTATAGTATATTGATCAAATCAAGGAGAAGATTATCATATACAAAGCAACACTCTCTGGTCTCATTTCAAGGCTGTAAATGAATTCTTTTCAGGTTTCAATGCATCAAAGTTACACCAGTGTTGTTAAATGACAAAGTAATCTTCTGTATCAATTACAGGCCTTTAATTTGAACTTCACAGTTGAAGCAGGATTTGCAGGATGGCGGCATGTATGCAAAAAGAGGAAAAATCATTGATCCTTTAATGCCGTCCCAAAGGGTCCAGTGGTGGGGTAAAATAAAGAAGCCCTTAAACTCTGTGACTGCCAATAATGAGCCATCATTACTCAAATTACAGCAAGCACTGATTGGGTTTAAAGTAATGAAGAAAACAACATGATCAATCATCATCAAGGCCTTGTGTCGTCATGTCAAAGCCCGGGCCTTGTGTGGCGGGGCAGAGCTCCATTTTACAGAGGCCAGGATCGGGCCATGTCCTTGGGGCAACCATTCATCCTCCAACATCAACATCTGAGAAGCGGCGGCACCTAAAGTGCTCACTTTGATGTTCAAATACTGCTGTTAGCATCACCTAATAATGAAATCGTACTTCATCATCCAGATGACAGGACAGATGTTTTTATCAAAATATAATTGCCAGTACCTTATATGATTATCGTGGTCTATATCTAATGTAGGCTTATTATCCGCGGAGGCTGCTGTCCAGATGCTGACTTTTGTCTGTCTTTTGGCAGGCATTCCCAGCAGGGATGAAATTTGTAAAGAGCTGAATATAATAGTTACTTTTCATAATCTCTGCGATAGCCAGCTTGTCAAGCACCCACACGCTCCATTATCATTTAATACCCTGCATGGACTTATTCCACCAAGGTGCTGACAGAATGGTTTCTGAGAGTAAGTCATCTTATGGAAAGAAAAAAAATTACTTCTCTCTGGTTCATCACAGATTACTCAATTAAGATAAGAAGGAACAAATCTAAGTCAGGGAAACATGTAAATAGAAAGAAGAAAAACTCCTGTGCAGTAGAGAGCATTATATTTCTAATGATTGTATTGTAATTATTGTTTGCCGGAGCAAGAATAGTCAAACCATTCAATACATCACAGCATTGTAAGAGGCCTAAATGAGAGTATGCTGTTTATTTTCATTCTCCATGTGCACCCTGACAACTCATCTTCTCCCACTTATCTCCCATTCAACAGTTCAAGCAGCCCACCTGCCCCCAATCTCAAGCAGGAGATGCAGGAGACTAAAAAGCAAAGTTTTATTGCTGATCCAATCCCTGTTTAGATTCAGTGTGCATGAAAGCTCCTAAAGTTGCCTACCATCAATAATGAGGTCTCATTTACACAAATTACTCTGAACGCTGATTAGGTATTATCTAACAGCAAGGGCCACCTCGATCAATCATCATCAGCCTGTGGAGCGTCAATGGACATCGAAAGGTTAACCCAGATCTTGGAGGCCCTGCCAGTGTCAGCAGAATCAGAGTGGGAGGCCTCTATGCTGTCGATAGAGCAGCCAGACAATTAGGTAATGATTAAAATAGCGGCACCTGGGACTCAATAAGAAAATGAGCCATCCTGGCATAATTTGAGAATGATTTGTTTACCAATCCATACAGCTGTAGACGAAAGTCACTGAAGTGCAGTGTGGTAGATGTGCTGGGTCCTTTCTCTGCCACTATTAACTTTCTTAAGTAAAGTGTGGACCACTGTGGTTTTGTGACTCTGAGCAAAGACCCAACAGCTTTACATAAAGATCTTATGTTAATTCATTCGCATAATAGTAAAAACTTTTCACATTTCAACAGTGCTGGGCATAATGAATTAGTAAGGAATGCAATTCAGTAAGGTCACTGCTTTTGGCAGCAAAGCTTGAGTGAATTCTAATAAACAAAAATAGCAATTGCTGATGTAAATTGATTTTTTAAGTGAGCTTGATATGTTTTGAAGGTACTTTCAATGCTTTTCTCTATTTAATATTAGCTGAATCTGCTGTTTTAACGTTTACTATTAACAAAACTCCAGTTGACTGAAGGAGCACCCCGGTGATTGTTTAATAACTAGGAGCATAAAATAAATCTCCATCAACAAGTAACATTAACCTGTGGCTACAGCAGCTGTGATGCTTTAGCAGCCTTGAATAAATGTTACCTTACCTTCATCGCGCCACATCACCACATTGCACTTCACCGCCACACTTGGTGAGAGCAGAAGCGCATTGGTTTTTTTGTGGATCAACAAACTTATGGATTGGAGCATCTCCCTCCATCTCCTGTAATTTCAGCTGAATTTAAAGTGTGAATCAGTCATTAATCTGAGCTACACAGCACTAACACCTCAACAGTACATGTATGTGCACATTATTGATGAAGGTAAATAGTAGATAGTGTCACTACTTTGCAACTAACTGTCATTAAGTTAAGTTTTGGGGGAAACCTGCACATCACCACCTATGGAAATTATAGCATGTAACTTGGTGATGTTGACCTTCAAACTTTCAAAGTCTCCTGTAAATGTTAATTTTTTGCCCACAGTAGAATTCACTATGAGTGTATGTCTACAGGAAGGCAGTATGTGTGTATGAGGAGATATGATTCTCCTAACAGCGGAGGCGTTTCTACACAAGACATTTTCAAATGTCACAGTAAGATCCTCTATAAGAGAGTCAAGATCTGTAAATATAGTGACTGTAAAACAGGAAACTAAATATGTTTTTCAGAGGAAAGCATAATATATATACAAATTGTTCCAATTTCAATAAAAACCTTTGAAAGTTCAGAAATAGCACACTGTAGAAGATTATATAAATCAGTAATTTTCACATATTTCTAATCAAGGTTTCAAGTAAAATAGCAGGACCATATATTGTGGACGCAATCATGAGTAATTCCCTTAAAGTACTTTAAGACAAGACAAAGGGCAGAGAAGAATTTTGAAAGTTTACTTGCTTGTAACAAATTCAAGAGGATTTAGTGAGACCACCCACTGCTGCACAGCTTAAACTCACATGATCCATCAAGTAAATATAAGTATGAAATCTGGTTTTTGACAGTGACTCCTTTAAAGTAGTGGTTTTCAGAGAAATACAGTGAATGTCATGATGATGATAATTACAAATTCTGCCTTGACAGAATGCATGTGTGAGATGAAAATTAACAAGTTGAAGAAAAGCTTTTTTACTCCCCGTCTGTGAATGTTGGAACAGAAAGATTTGAAACAGTGGCGTGGAGATGAATATGTGCTTGACAGTAAGGATGGATCTACTGCTTGTGATCTAGGAATATGCATTAAAAATGTCAGTTAGACTTTCAACGCAGTCAAATTTGCATTCCAAGGACCCAAGATTATTCACACACAAAATGGCCTATATACAGACCACAGGCATAATTTCTGCTCGTACGTGGGCTTCAAAGCATTGCTGCATCCTCTCAGACCATTTAGACCTCACTCGTGCACTCGAGCTGAGCAGGAGGTCTGGCATAACATTCGAAAAGTTTGCTGGCACGCAGTTTTATTTATTTATTTTTTTATTTATTTTTTTTTTGTGCTCGCGTCTTCAGTTATCTGTCACTCCATATGAAAGTAACACCTTTAAAGATGCTGTATGCATGAGGGCTAAATGGGCTGACATAATATCAGATGCGTTAGATTGGAGAACAGTTCAAGCCTGACATTTGCTTAAAAAAAAAAAAATCAGCCTTCTTACTGTAATATATGTCAGACATTTACAAATAAATGCTTCAACTACCTTTATTTTTGAAGAGCAACTCTTTTAGCATAAATTATGTGGTATTTAGTCGCTATGCGCAGGTGTTTCCTAGTATTCTTGGTAATGATTGCTCCTTGTGACAGTAAAAGGGTTCCCGGGAAAGAGCAGCAATGTCACGTATATTGCAGCTTTCTGATTTGAATAATGAAATTAAATCTCACATGTCTGTCTTTTTTTCCATGTTGTTTGACTAGTATTCAGAATGGGCCAGAAAAAGATGGTTGTAGTTTGAACAATTTGACCTCTAATTTTAGTAGTATTTGCACTACATTTGGAGGAACAGATGGCACATGAGAGTAAATTATCGAGGGAGTGGTACCTTGATTAGTAAAAACAACATTAAACTCATAGTACATTAAGAAAAAAGCATAAAAAAGAAATCTGAATTCTGCAGTTACATATTTGTGGTTATCACAGGATTTATTAAAAAAGTTTGACTCATCTGAACAAGCAGGATTTGCCACTATCATGACACAAAGCCAAAACCCAATACCATACAACTCATCACATATTTGTTATTCAGCAGCACTTGAAAGCTCTCTCAAGCCAAATATTTGCTCTTTGGAAAACCTTGTTACCCAAATCAGCTGGTGGCTCTCAGTATACATCCATCCCATAAGGAATGAGTGCCAGAGCACGCTGTGTGCATCCACTAATACAAATGAACTTCCTCAGATAGGTCTGACACTTACAGCAGTGAACAAACAGTGAACTCTCTTTATGTAATGGGTAGCAGTGGGGCACAGCAAAGAAATGATGAGACATGAAGGGCCATTGCCTCCGGATAGAGGTGAGTGCTATCGGGCTGCTCGGATTAACGCGTCGTCCCCCACAGCTACAGTCACATGCATCCGCTGCTCTCCACCAAACAAGCAGGGTTACAAGTGTTATTACTCTCACCTTTCAGAGGGGGTTTTGGATGGAGAGATCATTAAATTAACCGCAGGGCACTGCATTTGTGACCAGAAGTACATAAGCCACTCAAGGGTGGTGGCCTGCACTCGGTGCCTTTTGAGATGCATGTATAGCTGTCCTCAGAGAGCGGCTATGACACCGGGGTTAGTTTGGGTCTGTAATGGTGTTAGCCTTTTGATCATTATGGGCTTAACATAGTAGATCTTCATTATAGAGGCTGTGTTTTTACTGAATTCACTTAGTTGAACATTATTTTTTCTGTGACCTAGTTCAATATGAGGTACTTCACATTGACTTGTCTGGGAGCTCTTTCCACTTAGAGGATAGTGAAAGGTAATGAACGAGTGCCTCAAAGAATTTTTCAGCCATCAGTCTATATAGCCTTTCAAAGCTGAGGTGATTGACAACATCCTATCAGTGTAAGTGTGTGGTGTATTATCATAGTTGTCCATCCTGTCTAACAGGAGAGGATGTCCCTGTCTTCAGACGGTGCTTTTTATGAAGTGGTTCTGCCCGATCATTGTCAATAAATAAATCTGATAATTGTCAGTGCAGACAGCTGTTTGTGACAGCTTTGTTGTCTTGACTCACTGCATCCTGTCATTCTCACGGAGGGAAAAGTGAGTTTTATATACTCTGACTGCCATCCGGGGAGCGGAGACATTTGCACATGAATCAATTGTCAGCATCACTGTACTCTGACAACTCAGTGACAGCTCAAATACACCGAGAATGTTGTTGTGCACATTTCTCTTGGTGGCATCGAAAGTTTGTACAGATATTTTTCTCAGTCATGTGATTCAACGAATCTGGAATATCAAGGTTATATCTATCATTATGAAAACAGAAGTGCAGAAATCCTCAGAATTATGGACTCGAGCAGAACAGGAAAGTAGATGAAACATCTTTTTTTTTTTTTTTTTCAAAATATCTCCTCTTTCAACAGCTACTTGAAAGTGAGCCTCTCCGATTATGATTGTGGCTCTTGTTGCTCAAGATAACTGCTTGACATTTGCTAAATCAGTCAGTGTCAGTCTTGCATACTCAATTTCTCTCCGCTTGAAAGCTCTCTCCAACTTTGGCATTTTGCAATGTTCTGTCACTCAAACCAAATTTTCCATGTGTATTGATAAACACAAAGTCTGACAGCACAGCAAACAAAAAGGTGGTTTTATTACAGAAATAACTCACAGTGGTTTCCATCACAGAATTTTGATTTGTGAAATAATAGCTACAGTAGAAGCAACATGCATTCATATATGGGTTTCAAGACTCACCTTGAATCTATTGAGCTTCAGACCGTGGGTTATGGGGTGACAAAAATTACTAGATCTTTTTTTTTTTTTTACTTACCCACATTATTATTGTTTTTGTTTTTTTAATTATTATTATTATTATTTGTTCAGTTGGTCCAACTATGGAACTTTCTTATTTAGTGGTGGAAACATCTTGATGGCTTTACCGTGTTATTTAGTTGAGAATGAATCATAAGAAAAAGCAATAAGTGAAAGGTAAAGCTATTCATTTATTAAAACATTTTTATCATGACTGGATTTGTTATGAGAGTCATATAAACAAATGAAAATCACATAATGGGATTTAGTCCAAAACAATAGGTGCAACAGTCCTGACAGTTACAGACTCTATGTTAACAATGTCAACAGTTCTATTTTTATTACTGACAGTAGATCCCAACAGCTAATAACAATAACATATCACAATTGAAGACTTTACGTGCTGAGATTACTCATCGTTACATGTAAATGGTAAAAAGATTACACTTATATGGAACTTGGGGCAGCTGTGGCTCACTTGGTAAAGTGGTTGTCTCTCAATCAGAATGTTGCAGGTTTGATTCTCTGTCCACATGCCAAAGTGTCCTTGAAAAAGACAGAACACCAAACTGCTCACAATGGATTGATTCAGCACCTTGCATGGCAGCTGTCTCAATTTGTGTGTGAATGGGTGAATGTGATTACCAATGTGATTAAGGCCCTTTGGGGACTGCTCAAGCACACGGCCGCCTTGTTGCACTGTAGTGTCAAACGTTAGCACTGTAGCCTCACAGCAAACCCATAAGGAAAAAGAAGTTAAAAAGTTTGCATGTACTTAAACATGTTTTAAGATTAATTAGTGGCTCCCTGTAGTTTAATCCTTGCTTAGATAAATCAGGTAAAGTGCATCACATCTTTGATATAGAACAACATTTAAAAATTAATCAGTAGCAGAAATACAAGTTAAAAGTGGTTCCTGCTTCTGTTGTCCTGCAGTAGCTTTTGCAAACTCCTCAGTGAAAATGTGAAGGAAATAGAGGATGACCTGTCAACAGCCAGCCTGTTACTGTAGTCTGCCACGGCACATTGATCCACGCTGGTGCGAAGAACGCTCTCCAGCTGCACTTCATCCTGGACATTTCCTAAATGTTTTGCCAGTGTCAGTGCACTTTGAGTGCTCCCCGTGAAAAGATAATCACTGCGATCAGTGTTCTTTAAGGCTTGACCAGCCACAATAATCTGTTCACATCAACGATTGTGCACTCACTTGTGCCTAATGGCTCTTAAGTTCCCCTGCCCTACAGCTCCCCGGCACCCCCTGACTCGCAGCCCACGAGCTGCAGGGCTGATCAATTAAAACGACTTAAGCATTTATAGGCCCGTCAATAAACAGTCCCGTATGACACAACACAACAAGATGAAGTGTGGGGATTTGGCTCAGGCAGAGAGTCACTCCAGTGTATGTTGAAAAAATAAGGAATGTTTGGCTTCAAATAAACCACATTCATTTAAATATATCAAGAAAAGAAAATGTGACAGTTTTATGTTGGTGTAATAAGACAAATTATGAAAAATATCAAATATAGAATGCAAGAAAATTAATATTTTGTCTATGTCACCTCAGAACGAAAGGCTTTAAATTTATTATATTGTAACATTCATTGACAACAGTTTCAAGATGTTCCTTTGCATCTTTGCAGAAAACAAAACATCATGCTTTATTTCTGGCCGGATGCACGAAGCACATATTCACTAAACATCAACATATCCCCTAAGTCATTACTAGACCTCATCCTTTTGTACTCACTTGACCCCTTTCCAGAGGACAAAAGCCAAAACTCACACGGTGCCAAAGGAAAACAAGGCTTTATCTATTCTTAGATATATACAGTATGATATGAGAGACTGTGTACTCTAAGTTTACAGACATATGGTATGGTAGGAAACATAACACAACAAACACTGACTGTAAAATCCAAAGTATAGAAATATAAAAACAATGAGATAGAGTTTAAAAAAAAAAAGAAAGAAAAAGAAAAGTTGCATTTGCATGAGGAGCGCAAGCTGTAGTCACCTCTCTGTTGTTACAGATGAGATTGAAGTTGATGCTATAAATGGGCCGGGTAAGTCCCTTATGGGAGCCTCATTTGACATGTGTTACTAAATCTTATGGAGATGCCATCTGCCACTGTGTTAACTGTTGGGAATGCTGACCTCTGCAGACACCGAAGTCATCCAAAACTGATCACATCCGGAAATGCAGACAGAGTGAATAATGATTTGAAGCATTTTGATGGTTTATTGCTGTTATCTCCTTTCACTTTTTGTCCTTATACATGCAAATGCATAATGAGCCAGGTGTGACACACGGTGCTGAACTTTTCACTCAAGAACTGAAGGGCTCCGCATGTGTATTGTCTACTTCCTTTTTCCACATTGGATGTACATGTTGTATGTTTATTTTCTTCAGTGGCCCAAAGTAGAAGCATTGGACTGAGTATGGTGATTAAGTCCAGACTGTGTAACTGACACTGCGGAGTTGGTGGTGGGTGGATACACTTGCCTGGAGCGTGGGGTCGTGACACAGACGTACCAGGCTCTCTCTCCTTAGCAGTGAGTGACAGGAGGAGGCAGCTCGCTGATGCCTTTCACGTGGGAATCACAGCTTGCAGCAATATTGAAACAGAAACGTCTGTGAGACTTTGTGGGAAAATTCAATTTTGAGTTTTTTGGTCCCTTAATGTTTCTCTTAAAGTAAACTGCTGCCCAAAGTTTATTAGTTCAGATAACATTTTTGTCCAAAGAAAAGAGCAGCTGTGTTTTCCGTACTGCCCACAAGGTCATTCAATAGACACTATCTAAAAATAACTCCTAAAAATGTCTTGTTGCTGCAATTGTTGTAGTTTCAGTCACTGAGATGGCTCTTATTTTATACAAAGACATTTGTTATCAAAGATATCCATCTTTGTTTATAGCAGGGACACTGCTCTACAAATGAAGGTGAATTAATGAGTCAATTCTTAATTTATTCTGACTACTTGAAGGGATGGATACGGCATATTAGTGGCGACATTTGGCCAAAAGAAAAGCTTCAAAGTACACGCTTCTTTACGATGTTTGACAGTGAAGGCATCAGTTGTGTCACAGTAGCTGCTTTGCTGTGTTGAACCGTTGTGCAGCGCTAATCAGTTTGTGAGCATTTGGAATTTCTCCTGACTACTGAGCCATACAATCTGCACACCTCAAAGACACCTTTCCTATGGAACAGTGGGGGGCTGCTCGCTTTACAGTTTGCAAGTTCTTCACTGAGTCCTGTGTAGAAGTTTGCAGGCTTATTACTCAAGGGGGGGTCTTCACTGTTTTCCTTGCATGTCCCATGGGTGTCTTTTTCAGCTGTAATGAGGCCTCCTGGACCAGAAAGCTCTCTTTAAAACAGGGAGTAATGAGTCCTTGTTGGCAGAGAGAATGGGGATTTGCACTACTCAGTGGAAAGGGAAGGTCACTGAGAGGAGTTTTATTTTGGGAAACTGTCTTGTTTCTGAACCAAACAAAGCTTAAAGGGAAACACTACAAAGTCCTGGTCCAGAAATTGACTATCTTGGTCTAAAGGCAATTCAACACCTTCGAAGTTATAACACAGAATTGACAGCTTATGTTCTTTATCCTTGCCCCGGCAGCAGGAAATATGGCTGGCAATATTGCTTTGCAATAGCATTTTTATACAGCGCAACGCATTTCTGCTTCACATTGAATTCATCTGAATACCGTCAAGTGACCGATCAATCAAAGCCAAAGGCAAATGTCACGTGCTGGAGTAACTTCAATCAAACATGAAATAAAAAGATACATTTCAGATGTGCCACATGGCTTCATTTGAGTTATTAAAAAGCCTTTCAAGGTCATAAATGTTACAATTTTTTTTCATTAAGAAACTCTGTGTAAACAGCTGGATTTAAGCTTCAGTCCTGAACCCCATGCATTTACAACAGGCTATTTATATTAAACACATTTTACAGGTTTTAAATAATTATTTTTCTCCTTTCCTGTCCCTGTTGCTTTTCATTTCAGTCTTTACTGCCACGAGGCCAAGGACAACCAACAGATCAAATACCACCATTACAACTGTCAATAACTCAGCCAATCATGTGAAGAATAAGCAATTTTTTTCCTTTTTTTTTTACTCTCTCAACAATCCGTGTTTACTTTAACCTGAAAACTGGGTTCTTGGCCTCCGTGGACCTTCAGCCGAGAAAATTGAGTGCAGCACCTGCTAACCTGGGATGGAGCAAGGAGGCCAGGCAGCCTGCAACTGCCTCACGTCATCCTTGTGCACCAGTAATAGCGGTCGCACAAGCTGCCACTATGACACATCTAACTATAATTGGCCCTGACAAGAGGGCAAATCATCAACACAGGCCTGATAAGCATTACAGCCAGATGACAGCGTACAGAAGTGTATTAGCAACACTGTGACATATCGCATTACCACTGTGAACACAATAAAGGAGATACTAAACACTATGGCAGCTCCAGCGACCGTCTTCCTTCTTCTGCCAGGCGTTGATGCCTCATTTGTGGTTGCATTTTTTTTTTTTTTTTTTTTTTTCCAAATGATTGACACTTTTTGCAGAGTGACTGTATACTATGCATATGACGGTAATGAAAATATGCATTTAATTTATGGTTTGTTAAGCCTTTCCCTTGACTAATTTCAATAGAGACTAAGCGATGCATTAAAACTGGTAATGCCTTCCACTATAGTAGATGCATAACTGCTGAGGGATATAATGTTAGTTTACATGGCTGACCCTGATGCATGTATCTTGTTTTATGATCTATATTTGGCAAACCTACAAGAAAATATTGTTGTTGTTTTTGTTTTGTTTTTCTGTTGTGATCACCAAGGTAAAGGAAATGCGTCTGCTCAAATAAGTTTTTATGACTTGTTCCGTCAGTACCTCTAAATGTACTTACTTTGATTGGAGTTTTTATGACAGACTTGGGAGGCTGATTTTTGACATGCAGTCAGTGGAAAATCCATTTCCCTTAATTGTTTTACCACTTGTATTAAAGGCAGTGCCATGTGTAACAGGAGCTTTCAGATACTGGGACAGGTCTTGAACCTGATAACTTGTACATGTTTTATAGCTGTTACATTATAAATTATTTCCACAGACTGAGGCCTTGAGGGGATCATATTCTCTCAGCTTCAGTTACTGGTAACATCATTTAATGATATTAACAAATTTGCAGCTCTAGTGTTTCAGCTTTATCTTGGAAATCTTAAACGGATCCATGGTAAATACTTGGTTATGATATTATCAGGCACAACCTATTGTGAGCTGGGTGGATCGTATGGCTATTAAAAGTGCTCCGGCAGTGGTAATAACTAAGCTCATAAAGGCCTGTGTTGCTGCCTAACAGCCTGTCTGCATTTCCTGTTACAGCACTGAGATGTTGGCTGGAAATAGCAGAAAACACTAGCTATTCTAATGGCTGCAAAAGCTGCAATTTTTACAGTTTATTTTGTCGGGGCTCCATCGTGCTTTGTTAAACCTCTCATTAACCTTGTTTTTTACTCACGACATATATGATGCACTATTATATTTCCGCTCAGCCTCAATAGTGCCATAGCTAATGAGACCATGAAAAAGTGCCCAAAATGTCCAAATAAGTGTGTTTTAAGGGTCACACTTCCAGCCTTTTCTGTGAGCTTCAATTAGCCTCAACTCAAAAAGTTCCTATCGATTTTTTTTCCCGTTTGGCAAGTTGACTTTATTGGCTGCATATTTACCTTCTCATTAGTTCCACATGGGTTATTATTTGTCAAAAATAGTTGCCTATGAAGTGCAGTGTTACTGCCATAGGGTAGAGAGTACATATTGAGACAGCATTGTTTTTGACACGTCACTACAAATTGTGCTGGTAACCCTTTATCTAGTAAGTGGCCATACTTGGAAACTCCCACATTTCTTCTTGTTTCTATCAACCTGAAGGTAAATTGATGACAATTACAAAAAGTAAAGCTGAATATAGTTGTGATAATCATCGAAATACGAATAGGTTGCTTTGCACCTGTCAAATATTTACACCAGATTGATGGTGTAAATATACATTATACACTGTGCAACTGAAGGTAGTACAAGTGACAGTATGCCCATTTTTAGGAGCAGTGTACAGGAAGCTGCAAAATCCTTTGTATAATTCAAGAAAAAACTTAATCCTGCTGAGTAATTTTTTCAATTCCATTAAAAGTTACTTACTTATAGACTATGAAATGTAAATATTTTCTGTTATTAGAAAAAAAAACTAACCCTAACCCCATTCAATTCAGTCATATACACTATAGTTAGGCTAAAATATAATCAGATTTTGAGAAAATACGAATAATTAGTCAATTCTGTTCCATTTTCCATCTGATATCAGAAAATAATAAGCTGCCAGATATCATCCTATAAGCTATAAAGCCTTCCTCTACCTCTGCGGCCACACAAGACATGACAACTTTTAATCTCAGCATGGAACTATGCCAAAGCCCATTTTATCCCAAAGACAGGGAGAGGGATTTGCTTCCACTAATGGAGTTCAAAGATTGCAGCATGTCAGATAAGGAGTCATGGGAAGTGAGTGAAAGCCCGGGGTATGAAGTGAAGAAGGGTTTGAGAATGGCTATGCGAGTACCTGTGTGTTGTTTAGAAGGATTTTTTGCTCCATCACTCATCAGCCACAACACATTTTAAATTTATTTTGTAACTTATAATAGGCAAACTGATGAGGATGAGGAAATGTTGCACCAAAAGCTTCTCTGAATCACAGTGTAAGAGAGCCAGCGTCAGACCAGACAGCTATTTATGGGAGATGACAGTTTGCAAATATCTCAATCTGGGGAAAGGCACTCGGGGTGACAATGAGGAGTGCCGTGAAATTGGAGGAGTCAGCAGCCAGCATTTATTTCATCAGGCTTTTTTTCAACGAGGTGCAATTGCCTGACAGCGCGAGGTTATCAGTGGATATATCATAACACCAACAAAGTCATTTGGCATATTTTCCTCACAGAAATCTAAACCAAAAAGACAAAATAACGGACAGAAAATGAAAGCAAATGAGAAACTTTTACAGTATGTTAGTTTCACAGAGTCACTGGAAGCAATGGCAGTCTGAAGTTACAGTAACGTACACAAGGCTGTATTATTCTGAGAATATTTGTTTGAAATCTGGAAATGGGATGATTGTTACCAGATCCCATCCGTCCTCTTCAATTCAACTCAGATAAAAGGAGCTCTATGGGCTGAAGAAACTTTAACCTATATCTGGCAACTGTTTGGTAACTTCCTCAATTCATCACATTTCTTCCAAACTAAAAAGATTACATTTCTACTAATCATTAAATACATGATTAAATAATTGTGGTATAAAATTACAAAATGTGTTGTTTTGGTATATTTGGGTGTTTTGGTGCTACGGATTAGAATAGTAAGGCATTCTCTCTCCAGTAAACATCAGCTCAGCTCTTGATAAAGCGAGCAACCCACACAGAGACAGCAGCTCAACCGCTGTTTTTATCTCATCTAAAAGTAATTATTGACAAGAATGTGAAAACTTAAGCACATTTTGCAGTGTTACTATTTTCATGTTAGTATCGGTATTTATACGTTATTGCTGAAATTAGGAAAAAAAAAACGTTTGCAATGTAATATTTGTATCGGATCATTTCCAGTATAGGAGTCTTTGTTCCAACTGCAGCAAAAAAACAAAAACAAACAAACAAACAAGCAACAACAATCAAAACACATTTTAGACATGTAGTCCTCACCATAAAAAAAATTACCCTTTGTACTTACATTTTCCCAAATTCTTTACAATGAACAATGCCGTGCATGCTACTGTATTCTCAGTACGAAGCACCTACAAATCCCCGGCGACCCCTCTGAGCACCCTCTGAATGATGCATGAATCAGCCCGACTTTTTGGATCAAAGTTGTGTCACAGCCAATGACTTCCATGAGGCACCAGATTAGAGGAGACAGGAAACCAGTTTGCCAGCAGGTTTGTGCAGCTGAGTATTACAGCTGTGCAAACAATATTAAACAAACAGGCAAAGTATTTTCCAAAGGAAGTCAGTAATTCACCTGAAAATCAAAGGTAAGGTGGGGAAGAGACTAAATTGCTTGAAACACAACCCGAAGCCTGTGACCCAACGTGCTCTAGCAGTTTTAAACACAGCCATTTGGTGCTTTGGACTGTACTCAAATGACTCTCTGAAAAGTAAATACGAACTAAAAGCCACCTTGAAAATGTAATTATGTTAAGTGCATGCATATGCTGAATCACAAACCTATGCTATATGAATTGTCATTCCGGTCAACTCCGACCTTTAAATGAAGTCTGGAACCAACTGATTTCATCAGCAACAGCTGCATTTTTTCACGACTTCTGAAACGCTTACTTTCCTGAGAGGCTCGAGTTTCTGTCCACTTGCACACGTTCAGACCTTTCTCACTACTTTTGGTTTCAACTGGCGTTATGTTGACCTGGGTTTTATTGAGCACGGCAGTGTGTCTGAGGCACGCCGCATGCACACACTTAGACGCCTGATGTCACGGTGCAGTGTAGGATGGAGGTTAGAGGACTTTCAGCGGTGACTGCAAAAATGTGTGGATGGCCTCCACAAAAGACAACTTTATTACCTGCACCTACTCAGTGTCTGTGAATGTAAGCCAATAAATGTGACCCATCAGCATTTATAGACTGGATTCTCACAAGTCTGTGTTTCCAGGTTCTCTAGTCAGTTTGGACAAATGTTATATGCTTTGAGGCAATACGTAAGCTGGAGACTGGACTCAGATTAGAAAACTGATATGGGTAAAAAAAAAAATAAAAAAAACATTTTAAAACATTGAAAACATTTTTTAAAAAAACCAAAAGGATTTTAGCATAAACTGATTTACAGTCTCAGATCTAACTATCCCTTTAGGCAAGGTTTAAAGCTTCCTAAATAACTTTATCAACTAAAATACCATTTTTTTCTCCTAACACAAAAATAATCTCTAAACCTGTTGTGCTTTGTTGCTTGCAGAAGTGATTCTAGTACACAGGTAACCCCAGAAGTACTAATATTGTTTCCACTGTACTCAGTTTTTATTGTGAAAAGCACATTAATTGCAAGTGTGCAAGCAGTCACCGTTGTATATTCTTTTAGTGAATCTGGTGTTGAAAAGTCAAAGAGCCAACATAAGTGAAAATGATACATCAATACATTATCAATGGATGTATACTAATCAAAACATGGTTCTGACAATGGTTCAGTATAGGAAATCGAATGTTGTCTTTTTAGTCTATGCATGTCAGATTGACAGTTGAAAGTGAGGTCAAACATGTAGCTCTACATGGTTTCCAAGTAGTTGGAGAAAAAGCTAATGTAAAACATACCATTTAGGAGGGGCTGTTTGCGAGGTGATACTTTTTAATTGCTTCAGACAAATTTGTTTTGAGTCAAGCGTCAAATTCAGAACATTAAAGTGGATTTCAGCGAATGAGCACGTAAAAGGCGTGTCCTTGGGGAGCTCTGTGATGTGCCGGTAATGAGTGGAGGTAATGAAAGACTTCACATAGACAGATGTATCCATTTAAAATAGTAATAACTACAGTTAAGATGGCAAAGTGCAAATTACACACAACTTTCACCACAGCACATGTTTATTCATGCTCTGCGGGGACCCGTCATTTTTACCGAGTCCCTGGGAAGTGAAGGGAGCTCCTGACGACTCTCATTGCCCCTCAACCAAGGTCAAAACTGTGATAGAGCCAGTATGACTGAAGTGCTACTAGGTACTGTACCTCTGAGACCAGAATGGGCTGTCTGCATAATGCTCCATAAATCCACTGTTTTGTGGCAAATGCATGGCCCTTGAAGAGCAAGATAAAATGCCTTTTGTAATTATTATTTTATATGTATTCCCTTTGTGCATGATTTAAAGCAATCTTAACACTGACTGGTCGATCAAAGGGAATGTCAGTTTGATGTTTCATGTACATAATGTCTTCATCTAATCTTTTTAATTCCTACACAGGTGGCATTTTGTGTAAGGATCTCACAGAGGAAGATGACAGACAGAAGATATTCATCGCTCAAAGTGAACTTGCATCCCAAACTATGATTTGCTATTCAGCCTGCAGACCGAGCATGTGCGACCTCGACACAAAGCTTGTCCATCCATATGGATGGTGTATCTTCTAGCTGACAAGGTAAATGACACTTTATAGAGCAGTGTCGCTCATCAGGCCGTGTGTGCCTGTGCTAGTGTGCAGGTCATGCTTAAACCCTTCACCCCTTGTCTGTTGTTTCAGGTACAGCCTGCCAGCGAATCACTAAAGGTCAATAGTCTCAAATGACAGAGCTGAGCACTTCTTCATTCTGCACTGATGGAGAGAGGGGATCATCTAAAGACATGACGCTTATTCGACGGTGATCCCGTTCCTCACCTGAGCAATCATTTGTGCCATTTAATTCCCAGGGCACCGTCTCACCGAGATGCCTCCAAGAGCAGCTGTGTGGGTTTTTTTAAGGCCTTTGTTGTGGAGTCACATGAAGTGATGGATGGTGGGCTATTGAATGAAGATCAACCTCTTCCTGAGTGTGAGAAGGTGTCTGAACTATGTGTGTTGGTGCACTCAGCAGCGCCGCCTCCTCCCTGTCTTCTCCTCGAGGGTCCAACCATTTATCCTGATTTAGTCTGGAGTGGAAACATCAGTACTTCCCCTTTGTGTTGGACAGAGACTGATATTCAGCCCCTTAAAGCCTTGGTTGCTCTTGCTACAAATCTGTGGTGTAAAACTCTGAAGAATGGTGTTTGTTTTAAACTTTGAAAAATGAAGTGGTGCTTGTGTGTGTGTGTGTGTGTGTGTGTGTGTGTGTCCATGCACGTGTGTCAGTGTGTGAGGAGGGTGTTCATGAGTGTCTTTGTTTGTGAAAACTGTTCACAGGCAGCATGCACAGAGCCCGCCTGTGCCAAAGCAGTGCTTCCCACGCAGCTAATGGCGGGGATGTGGAAATGACTGGCTGGCCGTGGCGGTGGAGGCAGGGGATGTGTTAATTGAAAGTTAGGATCACTTTGTGGCCATTACAAGGAAACCTGAGACATGTTAACGCAACGGAGTTAGGCAGCACCTGCTGTCACGAGCTAATTGTGTTGGGTTTGGTCATGTCTGTCAAGAGCAGGTTCCCATCACACTCCGCCTCTAGTTACAGCTGTATTACTGCCAGAGTTGACATTACAGCAGCAGTCACAGGGGAACTGAAGCCAACCTGCGACCCCACCACCATGGCTCAGGCTGATAGAGGTTCCAAAGCCAATATAAATCTTAGCAGTCATTATTTTGGAACTTTTTTTTTTTTTCCAGTTCAATTTAATTACTTTGTGTTTACTATTTTATTGGATTGTCATTATATAGCAGTCTGAATCAATCAAAAACATTTCTACAAATATATTGCTATAAAATATCAATTTATATGAATTCTTATCTCAAATTGTTCTGCTAATTGACTTAAAGAGCTTCTCGTAGAAAAAAGAAAAATGAATCTGTGTCTTTTCAATTCATCCTCACTTACATATGCATCAGTCACAAACCAGGGTGCCGTGCAGATGACTCGCTGAGGAGGCATACTGTGCTTTTGAGGACCTGCTAGGGGCAGCAATGTATAATCTGATTTAGACTAGAGCAACCTTCTATTTATTTTTAATTGTCCCACTTTAGCATTTAAGAGCTATTGATCCCCGGAAAAGCATTAAGTGACAGAATCACTATTACTGTTAGTGCTCCCTGCTTGGGGAAGGCACATCAAAGGACATTTTAATGTCACTGACTTTCTGAGGGAATTTGAAGCTTGGTTTTGAACAGGCCAGCCTATGAACGGAAAGGACACACAATAGACAAATGCAGAAATAAATGTGAGGGCAATTTGCAGCAAATCAAAGAATGGCTGAGAATTGATTTTTTTTTTTCTTCTTCTTTCAGCCGGGTGAATGTTTGGAAGTGCAAGGATTTCATAACACAACAAGATTTAAAAGTCATACAGTGCCTCTGCAAAATCTCACGGATGGATGAATGGATGATAGATAGATAGATAGATAGATAGATAGATAGATAGATAGATAGATAGATAGATAGATAGATAGATAGATAGATAGATAGATACATACATACATACATACATACATACATACATACATACATACATACATATACACACACATGCACAGACTGTCTCTACTGACTCCACACACAAAATATGTCCCTTTCAAGTGAGACCTCCCCCCTTCTTCTGCCACCATTCCCAGATGTTTTGATTAGCAGCAACTCGTATGCTGGTCAGATCTCGGGATTAATGATGGATAATTTGCCTAAGGTTGGCATAGCACACCGCCACGCTGCCAGCCTTTGGATGCCATATGGGCAGAAGCAGCTGTTTTCATTACTCTCCCTTGCCCAGATGTGTCAAACAGGATGCCGACTTCAATCCGCAGTCTTGCTGGCACTTGGTGGGGGGTGCTTTCTACTAGCTTGGCAGCTAATTACTTTAATGTAGCCGAGTATGGAGGCCCTGCATGTTTTTTAAAGGCCTTTTACAAACAGCTGAATGCCAGCTGTCACCTCTGTGCACAATAAGGAAAGATGGATAGGTGGAAGCTGAGTGCATGATGAGGTTGGCCGCAGGCGCAGACCCGGCCCAGACCAGGGGCAGGGCGGATCAGCTCGCGAACAATAGGAAGGTCATAACAAATACATGCTGGGAAACTATGTGAGCTACAGCACCACAGTGATACCTCTCACTTTACTAAAGTCCGCACTTTCAGATCTGACCTTGCCCGTGTCATCCATGTCGTTTGTTTGGCCTCCCTCCACCCAGAAAAAAACCCCAGTGCGTTCAATGAAATGAATGTGAATGTAGTAATCCGAGCTGCAGAGGTACAGTGCCAAGTCACGGCAAAGACCACACACAGGATAAGCTGGCACAGGAGCAGAGAACGGCGAGTGAAAACAGAAAGGAGGATGCTGCCAGAATGTCAGCTGGGTCTTTACATGAGATTGCGCACACCACGGAACATGTGTTCAGTGTGTCCCGTTTCCTGCTGAGCAGCTCTGTTTTATTGTTCAGTGATAAATCCTGAGATTTGTCACAACTGCCACATTTTTCATTGTTCAGACTTGTATGCCACTGCTGTCTTCAAACCGCATACAATGTGCTTTAAAGTGATTGACACCAGTCAGATAAAGCCTCCTTTTTTTATTCCGGGACATTGACACGTGTCAAACGACCTGAATAATACAAATAATAGCTCCATGCACTCAGTCAGTTTCATCATTTCTGCAGCGCAGGGCATCAATAAGTTTTCATTATGTTGAGATGCCATGTCTATATTATGACTTAAACAGTACCCAGCAGCAAGAGCTGAGCGCTGACACCATGAAAGGGTCAGCAGTGCCTGTCTGTGGCTTTGATATTTCCATCAATAAGACTTCATGTTTCCACACCTGTATGTCCTCTCTGCTGTAATGATCAACAAGGGGTTGCAATCAGTCAATAGAGTATTATGGTTTCTTCCCAGGGCAAGAGATGATGAAAGCGTTGTCTTCATCCTGCGCCTGCAGTCATCAAGGTGCTGTAACACGTCCACTGACCTCATGTTTTTAAATGTTTTTCTTTTTTGTCCTAGTTCACCAGAGCAAGACTGAAATCAAACATCTGGAACTTGGAGACATTCTGCTCGTCTTATTGACAGGCCTAAGAACATAAGCGAGGCAGGGATAGTAACAGCAGTAGCTCTTCCTTGCAGCTTGATCCAACAAAGTCACTGGGGTGTTGTCTTGTTGTTGTTGTTTTTGTTAAGTATTGATCTTAATGTTGCGCTTCATGTTTGTCTTCCATTGGGGAAAAGATGAGTAAAGAGAGCATTTAGTTTATCAAAAGATCCTCTTTCAAGCGAGGGCGCTGCGATGCTTTCCTCCCCTTTTGCCTTTCTTTGTATTTTGAGTGATATTTTGTTCAAATTATTGACAGTGCCTCAGGGAAGGTGATTCCAAACCTCTAAAACGGTTTTAAATTATTGTATATACAAGTGCTGCTTTGTGTCTTCGATGTAGTTCCTAAATCAAAGTGGTGTTTGTTCAGTTGTGGCTCCTTCTACACGCCACCATGTTGTGTGCATCCCCTTCACAGCACTTTTGCAGTCATGCTCACTTTTGGGCCTTAGCCTCTTCTCCCTAAGGAGCCTATTATCCTTCTTAACATATGCAAAAGCCTGCTGGATTGTGCATCATACTCACTCAGGGACTTGACACTCTCGTGTTATGAGGCTGGTAGTTCTGTGCAGGCTGCTCAGCATTACCGGAGAGGTGCTTCTCATTTGGAAAGCTCTCCTCACTCTAAGGGCTTTCACAAAGAAAGTCATTATAAGTTTTGAGGGAACATGGAGAGTCATACATCAGAAAGGACACTGTTACGTCTTGGTGTGAGTTTGAGCGAGTGGCAAAAATAATTGTTTAATGAAAAGATCCAGTACTGGACATGAGGATGAATTTGATCCATAATGAGTATTGATCCTTTTTTTTTTTTTTTTTTTTTACATTAAAATATATAAAGAGTAACCTTGGATTCTCCTTTTTTTTCTTGCAAGATCACAGTTGATTTTTGAGTCACTAACAGACCGTTTTCGCGGTAGCAAAATATTGTGACTATTGTTAATTAAATTTGAGGATGCGGAAAAACTAGCAGTTTTTCTTCATCATCACGTCTGTTCTGGAAACATACACTCAATAGAGATGGGGGCACCTCAGCAACGCTTTGATTTCAGCTATGAAATTTTAATTTGAAAAAAGAAAGGAACGAACATATTGCTCTCATTCAAATCTAACTTTGTTCCCTCAAACTGGAAGATTGGATTTTCTTAATTAAATTATCCCCCTTGTTCACATACTCAAGGGGGCCATTGGCTCAAGGCAGTGAGAAAAATGTGTCTGGGTTTTTGGATGCACGGCTGGCATAATGCTGGTTTGTGAAGAGAATGAAATGTTTTGTTCTGGTTGGACTCCTTTTTTCCATTCCATTTGGACTCCTTTTTTCTAACTGGCCGTCCCTGCTTTCTTCTGTGCTCCTCTGTGTTGTGCCAGCATCAGCCCTGAGCCTCTCACCGAGAGAACGCTTTGATGTGTCCCCACTGTGCCGCCGCCCCCCTGTGCCCTGATTGGTGGATAGCAGGCGGGGCTGGCGGGGCAATGTGGGAGTGGATGGGGGATGAAAGCGAGCAGGGCAGCGAAGGGGCACCTGCACACAGAGCCTTGCCTGTGTGTCTGCTTCATCTTCAACTGCTTCCCTTGACCGCAGCCTGAACTCCTGTGTCAGCGACCATCACACGGTCGCTATGACCTCCCTCTCCCTCTCCCTCTCCCTCCCTCTCTCCCTCCCTCTCTCCCTCAATTTATTTCCTTTCTCTCTCCCTCCATATCCTCCTCTTTTCTTCCCTTCCCTTTTGTCTGTTTCTCTATAAATGTGTTATGAGAGAGTAGCAGATGACAGGTGAATCTCTCTGTGTGTGGACTATTAAGCAGAATGTGAATCAAATGAAATTCCTTCTCTATTCAAACCGATTCACCAAAACAGGGAAAAAAAAAATCCCCATCTTCGAAGCCATGAGGGACGGACCAAGACTTTTATAAATGTTGTATAATTGTAATCAAAACAAAAAAATGCTCTACTAATGACTCAGGATGAGGTGCATGAACAATATCGGACTTCATCTGTCAATTATACTGCCGATCTCCTGATTCCTTGTTCTGTGGGAATTTGATTAACCATAAAACGGTGCATTATGCCATTTCTAGTCATGCCATTTAGAGCTGCCAGAAGGTCAGAGCGAAAGGACCCCCCTTTTTT